>CM070520.1:38407395-38699199 GCA_036346375.1 Guadua angustifolia
ACAGAATCAGATTTAGAAGAACTCCAGGTAAATATGACTCTTATACATTGCATGCAACTGCCATATACTAGGCATTTTTTTTGTATGCCAAAAATTTATGCTAGACCGTCAAATAAGGAACTCTTTCTGTTTCGTAGGCTCGAATTGTTGTTGCAGAAAATCTTCCAGATGATCATTGTTACCAAAATCTTATGAAGCTCTTTTCAGCTGTTGGAAGGTAAAGGTTAATGTAGGTCATTGTAAAGGAATTTTTTTAAAATAATACATTTTTAAATAATTTTACAAAAATAATACCCTGAAAAAAATACAAAAATATATCTCTGTCGCCAAAAGCTTACATTGTCAAATGAATTGGCGACAAATGTCTATTTTATCGTTGATTGAATTGGTCGACAGATTGTTTTGTCGCGGATTCATTTGATTGATAGGCTGATTTGACTTATAGAGCCCTATTGCCAATTCATTTGGCAACAGATCTTCTGTCACCAATTCAATTGTTGTCATAGGTGTATTTTTGTATTTTTTTGGGGTATTATTTTTGTAAACTTATTTAAAAAATGTATTATTTTTGAAAAATCCATTGTAAAGTGTAGTTCCTCCCTTTCAGTCATGAGAAAACTGTGTTCTATATTTCTATTTTGATTTTTTTAATGACATGTTCCAGTGTAAGGACAATCAGGACATGCTATCCTCAGACCCCAAATGGCACTGGTCCAGTTACTAATAGATCTGCCAAGTTAGATATGCTTTTCGCCAACAAGGTAATTACTTTTCCTTTTCCATCACTTAAGTTTTATATTGTTACTCACAATTGAGTTCTAGTACTAGTAGTTCTTGTGGATAACTGTTTCTGATCCATTGAATCTTCCCTGAATTCTGTATCGAGGACTGTAGCAATAATTATTGAGCATCATACTAATAGCAAAAGATGTTAGGAAATTTAAGACTGTAATGAGGATTTAGAGAACTTGAATGGATCAACTTCATTACAACATCTATTCCTACATGTGAGACAATTCGTAAAGATGTAAACTAAACCCCTCCTGACATGTGGCAACACATTTTGCACTACATGCATGAATGAAATCTTAGGTGGTTTGATGTGTTGCTTCATCAATTTAGGTAAGATAAAAAATGATTTTCTTTTGTATTCTGGACATATGTACATGCATGATTCCATTTCAGCACTTGTAGGAAAAAAATCTTCCGTCATTTTGTCAATGTCATATTGGTATGATAATAATTATTTTCTTATATGTTCTGGATATATGTGCATGGAATGATGATTCTATTTCGGCATTTTTAGGAAAAGATCTTCCATAATTTTGTCAATGTCATTGTAGTGATGTGCTGAGTGCTGATATTTGTGCAACATAGCTTCAGATTGCTGAACACATTGAGTAATATTTGTATGATATGCTTCTTGGTTCAAATGAATAATTATATTTTATGCAGGTAACAAGTTATTTGTTTGTCTTAATTAGTTAATTTCATCGTAATCTTGTCATATGTTGGATGCACTTTTTGCTCATTGATTTCTTGTCATAATAATATTTGTTTTTCCTTGATGGCAGTTGCATGCTTTTGTTGAGTATGATACCATTGAGGATGCTGAGAAAGCGGTATGCATGTTTACATGATTTTTTTTAATAGCACATGGCAACAACTTTGTACACGCATTATCTCTGACATTGCTTCATATGATGCAGATTGTGGAACTTAATGATGAGAGGAACTGGAGAAGTGGGCTTAGAGTTCGATTGTTGAATACTTGCATGGTAACTGTACATTAGATTTAATCATTGTTCATGATAATTCAGTAGTATATTGGTGCCTGATTGCTTTACAAACAGAATGACAATGAGTACTTGTCATAGTATCTCAAGTTTTTTTTTAGATTAAGGATTAACATCCGGTCTCTGCAAAATGCACACAACCGAGTCTTACAGAGCTCTCAACTTTAGAGCTGAAACAAAAAATAAATAAACAAGGAACAAAGGGAACTTAAATTCAATAGCAAATTCTATAATATAGTATCTCAAGTTGTCATATCATTAATGGGGAATTTGTATGAGTTTTATTTTGTATATAGCACACGATTCTTTTGTTTTGCAAATCCGAGTATGTGCCTCTGTTTTTACATTTGGAAATATGCATTAATAACATATACTTTGTTTTAATTTCTTATTGCTCATTTTACCTGCGTAAGTTGTTACTTGGACCTACAACAAAGTGCATTTTAGGAGGAATCCTTTTTATTAATATGGTTGAGTGAGATGGATTTAAGTAGTGTAGTCATCCATCATGCTCATTGTATATGCCCCTGTGTCCATTTTTGGCTACTGACTATAGGAAAAAAAAATAAATGTTGATTCAAGCTTCTTAATTGATCTGACAATACTCCAGTTGGATTTGCTGCATATGAAGCCATTTTTATGGTAGGTGACTATGATTTAACTACTGATCCTTGTACCATGTCCTTACAGACAGATTCAATCATACCCTAATTCGACGCTGCCCATGATAACATCTTGTTCCATCAGGACATATAGATATTCGTTAACACAGCATCGAATATGTAAAATATAGGTAATTGCACCAGTGCTGTCATAAGAGATACATTTCAGATTTGCTCTTACAAAAGAATATTACAAGTACCGTAAAAAGGAAATGCCGTTTGGTAGCCATGGTCCCCTTAGTGGCTCAGTGCTGCCCATTTTGATCCCAACTGTCCACACATATCAATTATAAATCAATATGAAGACTATGAGCTGCTGATAGTGAAACTACCAGTTAGTTGCATGTACTTCATTTTAATAATGTAAAGATTAGAGAACAAACTAAGAGCACATGTGCATAATATGGGGAAAATCGATAATGGAATCCGGCTAGAATGTCAGAAATCCTAGAATAACTTGTGTTAGGAAATGAAGACAGATAAGCATTGTATGATAAGAAATGAAATATAATGTGAGGGCCTGTGTCATGGGTATGGGCCCATGGGTAGCCATGGCCGATTAGGAGGCTGCACACAAGGAAGGCTACCAGAAGTGTATTTTCATATTGGGAACAGTTAAATGAATATCTTCGTATTAGGAATGATTAGATGCATATCTCTATATTTGGATAGTATAGATATTGTCTTATCTTTAGTGATTGGTTGCATTAGATTAGATAGTTTCTATATTGTTAGGGCTAACCTCATTTATATAGAGGAGCCGCACCATTCTAATCTTCCTCCCTCCCTTCTTTGTGCCACCAGCGCTTCCACGGTTGGCGGTGTTTACCTATTATGAAAGTAAGATCATAACAACCTGAGAATGAAGTTATTAAAATGATAAGGTGAGGTGATTTTCCACCATTTTAACTCCAAAGCACTTAAGGCTTATGGTGAGGTGACGTCATACACACATCCTAACCTAGTATGGGAGCAAATAAATCAGCAATTTTGTAGATCATGCATACCTTGATATTGACGGTTCTTGAGCCCATTTGTTATATTTTTAAGTTTTTTTTATTAAATTGAAACATCAAACAGAGCAGAGCATAATTAAGAGCATTGAGTAGTATTATTTCACCTCAGTCCTTGAAACATATGTATGTATATCCTTAGTCTTCAATTCCACATTCACTCATTCCTCCTCAGTCTTTCAGTCCTCAGGCCTCATTAGCATACTGCAGACGAGGGGAGGCAGAGCAGCTGTAGAAGCAGAGGGGGAGTAGAGAAACTATAGGGTAGAGGGGGAGCAAGGCAGAGCAGCTGAAGAAGGAAAGGGGAGGCCAGCAGGGGAGACGAGGGGAGAGGACTAGAGGAGAGAGGCGGAGCTAGACTCTATAGATGGTTTTTGGGGGGATCAACGGGGAGACGAAGGGAGAGGAGAGAGGCTGGCGACTACGGGGAACCATACCTGATTGTTGGATCTGGTCTCTAGAACAAAGGAGGCAACGGAGCCAGAGCAAAGGACGCTCGCGCTGGAGCAGAGGAGGCGACGGCGTAGTGCGGTGGCTCCAGGGCTGGGACATGCAACGGGTGGCAGCGCTACCGCCCTAGGTTTTCAAAGTTACTCCCTACCTACTTCCCGATCTACAATTGTGCTGTGGCTGGCCCGATATGTCTATTATCCTCTCGGCCTCTCCCTCATTCAGCGCAAGCATGGCGTCCACCTCAGGCCACCACAATGCCATATGATGCCTTAGAGATGCCATGGCTGTAAGGCTGACGCCAGACCCTTCTCTGGCAAGGCAACAGCGTGGCGCAGCCCCCTGACCACCTTACCACTTAAGTGACACTTAAACGATGATTTAATAACCATGCCTGAGAGGCTTTGTAGAAATGAAGGAATGGAAAGGGTTCTACTATGAAGAAATTCAAATTGCTTTAAATGAAGCTTCTGACGAGTACGGTCCATGGTTAATAATCTTTTTTAGCTCAACATGCTTTATAAAGATTGGCATTGATTTATTCATAATTTTTTATCTATTTTTAGAAGTTACAATTCTGTTTTATTGAATAGAAGCCATGTCAGTATCAAGCATCAGCACAAACATTTCTCGAATTTTGTTGAATGCGTGCCTAATGCAACCATTTATACATGAATGTATCCACAAAATCTTGCACCAGTATAATCTGCAAGATTTATGTTTGAACTTTCAACATTATAAGCTTAACGTTTTAACTAAAATGTGAATACCCAAACAATTACTTGTCAAAAGCTGTAACATGCACAAAAAGAGAAACAGAGGATGTATACTATTCATTACACATTTCAATAAAAATGATGACTGATGAGCTTTTAGTGTTGATATAGGCATGTTTTAGTGTTACTAGCACCAGTAGTATTCTTCCATCTCATTTAATCACAACCTACAGTGTGTTCAAACTTTGAACTCAAAAAAAGAACTTGCTCCTTTTATTTGAGTTCTAATCTATTAATGAGCAGCTATGATCTAGTATTTGATAATTGACGTCAACAGCAGTTTAATATTTGTCAATGCTTTTTCTAAAAAAATTATCTATATGTTGACGAACATTATGTAGTTGAATGCATGTCATTAATGGATTCTTTAATTTGTTTGCATATTGCAAAACAATGATATCTATTTCATAACATATCGTCATGTTTTTCACGGTAAAGACAAAGGGAGGAAAAGGGAAAAAGGGTGGGCATGAAGCTGATGGACATGGTGAGGAGGAGGATGTCTCCACTTCTAACCAACCAAATGAGAAACATCCAGAAGAAGC
The DNA here is from genome assembly GCA_036346375.1 of Guadua angustifolia. Lineage (NCBI taxonomy): Eukaryota > Viridiplantae > Streptophyta > Magnoliopsida > Poales > Poaceae > Guadua > Guadua angustifolia. Next base: position 38,412,638 of record CM070520.1, read on the forward strand.
ATCTCAACTGCCAGATGCGCTGGGAGAGCACCTGGTAAGTACTCCCTTTTACTTTTTAGTCTCCTTTGTTTAATAATAATTTTAAAACAAAAAGATTCCAGAAAACTTCGCCAATATATTTACAAATAGAATTTGAAACACTAGTGTATTATTGTTGTAGTGTTAGCTTTTACCAGCTGATGCCAGAATACTTCAATTTGGTACTTGTCCTAAGCTTGAGTGTAGTGTCCGCCAGGGTTTTAAATTTCGCTGAAATTCGGTGTTTTCAGTGGGTCCCGAAAAATTTGCATACCAGTCAAATTGTTCGTTTGAATTTGAATTATAAAAGGTTACATGGAATACCCTTACCCATGCATAAGAGCATGGCTGGCGTGGTGGCAACACACTTACCTTGCATGTGCTAGGTCATAGGATTGAATCCCAGCTTTGCTTCCAATTTTTTCACAAATTATACCACTGACATGCGGGGCCCACAGCTAAAGATGGCAAGATTAGAAATTGCATTGCCTAGGGATTGAACCCAGCACCTAACACGTGTGCAAGCAGCCTCTTGCCAGTTGTACTAGGCTAGTTGCAGTTACATATGTGTTGATGTCTCTTTTATACGAAACTCTATAAAATTCAAAATTCAAATTTGATTCAAATCTTTTGAACAAAATTTTGGTGGGTGGCCAGAAAAATGAAGACGAATTCCAAAACCCTGGTGTCAGCACCATATCACTCTACAAGGCCCCATTTTTCTTTGTATTGCCATTAGAAAGTTTATGATTGATTGAATTAATTGTGTCTGGTTGTGTACTTCCCAAGCATGCTTGAAGGAGCTCTTTTCTGACCTAAAAACAATTTGATTTTGTACAGCCTGAGGAGACCACTGGAGATATGGGCCGAGGGCGTGGCAGAGGCCGAGGCGTGGAGGCAGAGGCCGAGGGCGTGGCTACCACCCCATAACAACAATCCATACCACCACAGCAACCATCAGCAGCACCTTCACCAAAACAGCAATCACCACGGTAGCAACCAGAGTGGCGCTCATCCAGTTGGAACCCCACCGTCCAGCCACCCAGTCAAGACTGAGCAGCAGCAGACACAGCCAGTCGCAGGAGCTAACAAACAGCCTCCAGGGCCGCGCATGCCTGATGGCACACGTGGATTCACCATGGGCAGAGGGAAGCTGCAAACATTGACACCCAGTGTATCCACTAGTGATCCTTGAATTTGAAGCACGCAATGGGGGAGACGAGGCGCAGCTTTTGCTGTTTTGTCATGTTGATAGGATATGGTGAGAGGCTGTCTTTTAGAAGTCTCTGTCTTTGGAGTGTGGTTTCTAATTTATGCACTACATACGTTTTGCGTGTGCTATGTGTACTTTAAAACCAGTACCACACTGGTTTGTTACTCGTGCCGCCATTTGTAACTCTATTTTTGCCCCTTCTGCTGTCTTCACAGTAAGACTGTGGAAGTAAAAGCTCGTGAAGAAAAGGAACAAAGTAAGATATGATGATGTTTCTTGTAGTGTGTTGGTCTTGTTTCATCACTAGTCTGCAAGAGATTGATTATGTTATGTTTATGCTTATTTCTGAAAGCGATGGAAGGTAGAGATTCCGACTTCCATAAATTTTTGGTCGCTGAGTAATTGTTTGGAAGCTTGGCAGATTTCATAAATGGGACTGAATTTGCCTGTTGTCTTGATAGTCAACAACTAATGCACGACGTCATCACCATCAGCCTCCAGAATTGGCTTTCCTCTTTTCTTTTTTTTTTTTATTTGAAACAATGGTATACCAGAACAGCATTCACGGTCCTCTCAAGTCACAAAAATATGATGATGACCTAGGATCTGTCAAACCATAATGTCCATGCAAATCTTTTGATTGAATATACATGGAAAAGTTCAATCCAAACCAAACCCTGACGGATTGGTTTTTTATTCTAAACTTTAAAACCGTTTGATTCGGGACCCTAAACTTACGAAATTATCTACTTTACCCCTCCGACTCAATCTGGGTGGTTCTCTCTCTACATGGCCTCCATGCGGATGCCAGCGTGGAACTTCCTCCTCTCTGTCATCTCACTTTCCCAATCTTAGGAGCGCATAAAATCTCTAGCTCACGCTCGGGTGATCCCTTTGTCCACGACCCGACACGACCGAGATTGACGGTGGCGGCGGCAGCGACGGCATGTGGATATGACGGAGTAGGCCAATCTACGTGGACGCGCGAGGTTGGTGCTCCTGTCAATCGCGTTTGTATTTTGGGGTTATATGCGTGGCCGCTTGTCGTTGTAGTCGATTTGATATGTGTTTTTCTCGGATCTGGTTAGAATGAATGATTGTTTAAGTAGTTCGAAGCCAGGCATTTGATTTGTTTAGGGTCATTGTTGTGTTAGACGTGAGTATTTTGTCCGTATTAGTCAAGTCTTGAGTATTTTAGTGAAGATTTGGCATAATATAATGAAGAGTTTAATAAGGCATGTGGGGGCACTTTATGCGAGTAAAGCTTATTACCTATCTTATGATTTGCATATAGGGCAGTGCAAGTAATTGGGGATCTCAACGATGGGAAGAGGTTGCATTACTGTAGTAGCTTAGAGGGAATGTCGTATATTGAGACATCCCTTCCCGGCGGGATCCCTATGGATGGACGCCCATTCGTAGCACTAAAGAACCCTTTCCGTGTAAGCCTACATGAAAACAAAAGCACTCATGTTATTAACAAGAACATCACAAAAAGTAATACAACTGGAATTAACGTAGAAGAGCACTCACGTCTGCAAGCACGGTGGGACAATCTCACTAGTAGGGATGGAGAAGAGCTACCGGAGACTGAACTACCTCATAACACGGTAGACGGCGTAGATCTCCATGTGGACGTCGAATACCAGGTGACACCATGTGAGCCAGAAAGCAACGTCACAAGCAAGGATGCCAGATGACGCGATCATCTGTCAGCTGGTCAAACATCACTACATACTCGGGGTATGAAGCGTGTGACGTGACAGGTGTGAACGTTGGCTGCAGAAAAAGGAATAGCGAATAGTTAGACAAAATTCTAAATTATTGCACAATTAAAAGTAAAGCTCATTTTACTAACCCGTCGGCGACACCACAATGCCTATATAGGATGCATTCATGAGCAACTTTATGTTGGTTCGTCCCACGGCCAATTTTCTCTTTACACAGTATCTCAAAACAAAACTCCCTCGTGCCCATCTTCATTGCTCTATGCATCTCGCCCCTTTTTGCCTTTATCCTCCATGTATGTATAAATCATCTCGGAGTATTTCACATCAAAATTACTCATGCGGGCTAATGCCATAGCATGGTGATTCACAAAGTATTTGGCAATACCATGAAGAACACCCTCCACTATAGCAACCAGGGGAAGGGGTCTTACACCTCGCATGATCCAATTGTAAACCTCAGCCAAGTTTGTCATCATGACCCCATACTAGATACCATCGATGTCATAAAGTAGTGCCCATTTCTCCCTAGACTCATACTATATCCATTCAAAGAAGCATTTTGTAGCCCTTCCGTTCCACCAGACCAAGTGCAAAGGATCCTTGGGTAACACTTCCATCGCTACTGTGGTCTCCTCTGTGCCAAGCATTGGCCTCTTCGCTATCTCCACTGTATGCCTTGATGTCAGCTTGTCCAATTTCTTCCATAGTACATCAAACTTTTTCAATTGATTCTGGTCGTACAACCTCTTAAAAAGCTTTATAAGCTCCTTGTGTTCTGAACTACTTGTAGAAGTTGGCACCCATATGCCGCTTGTACCATCTACTTCGCAAATCAGGCCATGAATGTGTTTCTTCTACACCTTCCTGCAACTACACGACCGTCTTCAACAACCTGGGATACCGATCATGTATAACACACACTCCAAACCACTGATCGATGACCCAACTTTCACGTTCCTTAGATACCAGAGCTAGCTTTTTGTGTTCTCACCCTCCACGAATGTGAGCGCTATAGGAAGAACCTGGTTGTTGCCGTCTACTCCTATGATAGTGAATATCTAGCTTTCATATTTCCCAGCCAAGAATATCCCATCCACACATAACAACAAACGGTAATGTTTGAACGCATTGACATATGCACCGAAAGCAAAGAATGCGCGGTTGAGTACCATCTTCCGGAGAAGTGCGAGGTTGCTCATAAATATCGATATAAGTTCCAGCATTCCTTTCTTTGATCACCTCAAGTATACTTGGTAGGTTCTAATATGAGTCTTCATACGTACCAAACCTAGTTTTCAATGCCTTCTGCTTCGCACTCCAAGCCTTTGCATAGCTTATGATGTACTCAAACCTCTGCTCTATTACAAGTATGATGGCACGTGGCTCTAAATCTAGGTTGCTCACAATCTCCCCATACATTGCATTCACAACAAAACCTGAAGATATGTTTTTATACGATTGGATAGAGTCCGTTAGTACGCATGTTTGTGAGATGACTATAGAACACTTTCAAATAGTATCCCATTTAGATTGGTATGTATGCACACATCATGGGCAACTCTCCATCTAGCATCTGACATTATACACCCGCTGATTTGACTTTGCAACCTTAAAGGTTCTATGAAACAACACCGCCCATGTTGTCACTACTTCCTATACCTTAAACTTATTCTTGTAAATAGCACCTTGCCTCACCTCATTTCGATCCGACTGCCATGTGAAGTGTTCACCCTCATTGACCACCAACCTATCGAACTGACATGCATCCCACTCCGCAGAGAAATGCTCCTCATTGTCTTCATCGTTACTCAAAGCCTCGTATTCCTAGCTCTCCGCCTCCATCGTTTGAACCAACGATTCAATATTTTCTCTCTCGTCTGCCACACCCAATGGTACCTGAATATCTGGCATTGGAACATCAACTTCCTTGCCTTGAACACCCTCATGACTAGAGCTGATATCCTGACTCTCTAAGCATTCTCCGTTTCGGTTGCTCTCCCTAACTTCCTCCGATTCATCATCAACAACCTCCTCTTGCATTGTATGGACAACATTGGTTTTCTCAAATGCTTGCGCCAACAATACTAATGGCCAACCATTCTTAGTCGCGAATCTTACATATGGGCTCTATAACTTCGGCCCCTTCAATTCCACTAACCCCTAGTATATGCAATCCCATCTCTGACACCCTACTCTGTGCATCTTGAGGTCATGCAATTTACTGCCCAATGAGAACTTGTGGTATAACCATCTATTAATCGTGCCCTATGAACACTCATCAGCACGTGATAGGCTAACCATGACACTTGAAAATGACTAAGTTTCACCCCTTGTAAACCCATCAACGGAACCCTTCTCCATAGTGTATTTTAAATTGTACTCATTCGTCCATACTTATCAAGCATTTCATTAATTTTTTAACGTGCACACAACATAACGCTAACACCATTAAAATCTTAACCTACCCATACTGCTATACCTATGTACCATGATGACTTACTCTACACTACTTCAAACAACTGCTACAGCCCTACAAAAATTAATTTTTTTATCACATTATATCTCGCATAATTCTTGTAGACATTGTATCTCCCATAATTCTTCTAATTTTTTATATCCATAACTATTGTTACTCTTGTAGACATTGTATCACCCATAATTCTTCTAGTTTTTTATGTCCATAACTATTGTTACTCTATAAAACTCATTACTTAAAAATCTAAATAATCCGATCGCTAACTCATCAATGTAAAAAACTATTGACAGTCTACATAGCTAATTAGTTACAAAACTAATTAATCTGGTTTCTAAATTATCTACGTAAATAACAATTGCTACTCCATAGGTCTAATTATATACAACCCTAATTAATTTTGTCCCTATATCGTCTTTCTAAATAATTATTGCTCTACAAACCTAATTATTTTTCAATCTATTTCATCTTGTCACTAAATTGCATTTTTAAATTTCAATTTAAGTAAACAATACAAAATTTACATAAATACACGATGAACCTCCCCGCTTCTTCTTCCCTCCCCTCCCCTCTTCTTCTTCCTCCTCCCCCTCCTCTTTTTCTTCCTCCTCCTTTTGCTCCTCCCCTCTCATCTCTCTTTTTTTCTCCTGCACACGCGATGAGTCATCGGTGAATGATTTTGGGTGCTCGATGGAAATGAGGCCGAAGGCCGACCGGGGCACTTTTACCCTCTCAAATGGCGACAGAGAGCTCAACCGTTGGCGACAGCTCTCTGTCGCTATTCCAAATGGCGACAAATATATTATCGCCGTTTAAAATCGCGACAAAGAGTCTGTCGCTATTTCGTGCGACAGGTGGGTAAATCTGCTATTTTTATTTTTGGCATATTATTTTTGTAAATTTTCATTAAAAATATATTATTTAAAAAATTCTGTGTGTGTGTGTGTGTGTTTCAATTTTGAAACATGGACCACCGAGTGTATGAGACTAGATGCTGGCAAATTCAATTTGTAAGCGACCTTGCCAATCCGTTGGAGAATTTTGTAGGGTCCAGAGTATTTGAAACTCAATTTCTGAGATGATTTTTTGCTACAGAAACTTGAACATAGGGCTGCAATTTGAGATACACCCAATCTCCTACCGAGAACTCCCTCCCAGACCGATTTTCATCTGCTTGAGACTTCATCCTTTGCTGTGCCCTTAACAAACGTTGTTGAGTAATCTCAGACATAGCAGATCCGTCTTGCAGGCATTCATCTAGGTCCTTGACCTCAGTAGCATGTTCAGGTATAATGACAAAATGTGTAGGTGAATGACAATAAAGGATCTCAAAAGGTGTCTTCTTAAGACTGTAATGATATGAAGTATTATACCAATATTCAACTAAAGACAACCAATTTGCCCATTTGTTAGTACAAGCCTAACACATGGATCTCAAAAAAGTTTATAAGCACTAATTAAGCCACTCTGTTTGCCCATCTGTCTAGGGGTGGTAAGAGGAGCTCATATTTAGCTTAGTATGTATGAGTCTAAACAATTCTCACCACAGAGAGCTTGTAAAAACTCTATCCCTGTTAGAAATGATAAGTCGAGGATGCCCATGCAACTTATAGATATTGTTGATAAACAATTGAGTGACTGACGATGACGTTTAAGGGTGATATAGAGGAATAAAGTGCCCATATTTTGAAATTTTATCTATCACCACTAAAATTGTGTCATAGTGCTTAGATTTGGGCAAACCCTCCACAAAATCTGCAAGCTTGAGAAGGAACTGGTAAGGGTTGCAAAAGACCGGGCAGCTTAACATGTTCAGATCTAGCTTTTTGGCATACCTCACATTTAGCAACATATTGTTGAACATCTTTCTTAAGGCCATGCCAAGCAAAAAAGGACTTGATTTCAAGTTGCTGTTATGCCAGAATGCCCTCCTACACCACTATTATGAGAGCCAGCAGAATAGCCTGACGAGCTTCTTTATGATTTCCCAACCAACTTCTTCCTTTAAATTTGATGAACTGCAGTCTCAAATTTCTCATAATAGTCTTGACACACTACCTCCCTGTTTCATCCTAAGTAACCCCCTCATGTAGTTGTGATTAAATCCTTGCCAAACTTCCCCTCTACAGCTACACACAACTGCACCCAATTGCCTGTCGTGTGTCGTCCTTCATAAGTTTACAACCACAGTGCTGCATTCCCATGGAAGTGTGCCCCGGGGTGCCAAAAACCCCATGATAGTGCCCGTTGGGCCGAGGCGTCGCCGGGCGTGGTGGTTCAGGCTGCGTCCCCTCCAGGAAGGCGCCGCAGCCACGTCATAGTGAGGTCGACGGTCGGCCTGCATGCTTCCGCTTGCTTCATGCGCTCATCCACCCCGGTGAGCACAGCTAGGATCGTCTTGACGTCGGTGCCGAGGGTGTCGAGGGTGGAAATTTGTGTTTCCACCGTCGTCGTCAAGGTAGGATGGGATCCCTTCTTCTTCACTACGATCGCGCAGAATCGGAGCTCTAATTCCAAGATGTCACGATCCTGCAATTATTCTAGCATTGCACCAGGAATTGAGGATCAAGAGATGGTGAAATCGGAGATTCGAGGAAAGATCGAGAGGAATTTGGGAAAGTAAAGTAGTTCGAAATAGTAAAAAGTATATATTTGCAATACTTCTCGTATAATCTTCGCACCTTAGGCATATACAATAGCCAGCCTTTCAAAAAAACTTGCTCTTAGCGGATTACATGTATATATCAGTTTTATTCTATATGAAAGAGTAGGGAAAAAGAAGAGAGAAAAGAACCTTAGCAAATATCGTACGAAAACAAACTATTATCGGCTAAAAACAGGTGTTAGAGGCGGTATTAATGGCTCTTAGTGTTAAAGTTAGTATTTTGCCAATAGCCATAAAAATAAGATTAGTGTTAAATGCCTAAATTAAATGTTTTAATGTTTCTCTAAAGACAAGTTTTAGAGATAGTTATTATATAAGTTGGTTTTATTACTTACTCTAAATGATATGAATAAGAGATAGAATAAATAGTAAACTTTATTATTGTACTTACTCTGAGTAGGTACCATGGGCATTTGTATCCTACGCAGCATCCAACTTGGCTCGTTGCTAGCAATGCTTTACCACTTGGCCATGGCTCCACTTGTCAGCTGCTGTTTATATGCTTATTCTTTCCCATAGCCAGCTAACAAGATAGAGAGGGAGGGTAGGGCAGCACCATGGGAGGCGATGACGGCGAGCTTGGTGCTGTTGAGAAAAGACAAAGGCAGCAACTGCATCAAAACAGATCGCTACAACCGAGGTTAACTCGTGGGCGGCAAGAGCACAGTCAGAGGTAGTCTACGGCGGGGAAGGCGACTGCACCATTGAGGTAAAGCGGCACGGCTACATGGGTTCAGGGGGACTCGAGGTGTGAAGGGTGAAGGCAGGGACGAGCTGAGGAGGCCCGATGACAGAGGCCCGAGATGGCAAGGACAGCTCATCGATGGAGGCGACCCGGGGTGAAGAGGAGCTCAAATGAGTGATTGGGGAAGAAATAGGGAAGAGGGGTGTGATACTCTAGATTTAAGGAATCGAGCTGGGCCTCATCAGAGAGGGAAGGGAATAGCAGCTGCGGCGGCGGTTTTCGGCCAGAGTTGGGGAAAACAATAGTGTGATGAGTTGATGATAAAACCACGAATTATTTGAAGGGAAACATAGAGGGTGTTCATGACATTTTCTGACATCAGAGGATGGAGAAAGAAACTCACTGGTTCAACAGGAACATGGAAGCGCTTGCAGTTGCCGACATGGGTGTACCAGTGTCACGAGCTAGGTTTAGGTTGGGGCGCGGAGGATGGGTGTAGGTGTTATGGCCAATCCTTAAAGCATCTTCTTCGCCACTTCTTTCTATCCCCATCCTCCTCCGCTAGTTCTTCGTCACCACCTTAGTTTGCATCTCTAGCCACTGTCGCTCGTCTTCGATGCACTACCAAACAACTTCACACATGACACCACCTTCCAGCATGTCCTTCTATTCTCACTTGTTTGTTCCTATCATCCCTGCCACCTCCCGCAGGTTCTCCAACTCCACACATAAACACCATGCCTTGGGCTGTTCTAAGGTCCAACAGGTACTCTTAATGATTACAAGCCCATGAGATTACAGAACCGGCCTAATTGGTCTAGAACACATAACCATGTTAAGGACAACTTAAGAGCCACTCAATTTGTTTATGAATATATGTCATTATAGCTTTTAAATTTTGTTTCTAAATACGTGTTATTAGACAATTTTGAGATAATTTTTAATTGTTTCTTCCTTTACAAACCGTTACTATTTATTATTCCAAAGCTATTTAATACTATGAACTAAAGTAACACATAATCCAAAAACAATAAGTTAATAAAAAAACAATTTGATCATTTCCACTGATAAAATGATTGAAGTGTAAAAATCCTAAAATGCAGTATGTGGGCTCGCTGCCTAAGCACGATACTGAGAACTAATTGTTGTGGAATGCATTCATTGTTGCATGTCCACTACTACTTACAGATTTTTTTCTCTCAATACATGCCACTTTTTATGCAGAGAAAAATGAAAACAATTTTTTAAGCTAGACAAAGAAAAATGCGATTGGTGAATCCTAATAGAAAATAAATGAATCACAGAGAAAAATGAAAAATAATTATTCTAAACTAGATAAAGAAAAATAGGATTGGTGAATCCTAATAGAAAATAAATGAATCACATAGAAAAATAAAAAATAATTTTTCTAAAGAAAAATTGGATTGGTGAACTCTAATAGAAAATAAATAAATCACAGAAAAGTAACTGAAATCATATGAAAAAACCCAGGCGACATATTTTTAGCAATAAAATCTCTCCCGTTGTCTTTGGGCCAATCACCGTTACAGAAAGGTCACCGCTTGAATGCCTCGTCGAGAGGGGTTGACCCTTCCATCTTTGAAACCTCCAACGGCTATCTCCTCCTGTCCAAACCCCAATGCAGCCGTTGCCCTCCCTACCAACCCCCTGAGTCCCCTCCTCCCCTCGCCGCCATGCCCGCCGCCGCCGCCATGCCCAGGACCTCCAAGACAGCCTCCGCGTCCAAGCCCAGGAGGGCCTCCCCTTCGCCGTCCCCTTCCCCCGCGACGGCACCCAAGGCCAAGAACCCAACCGCCCCCCGCCGCCGCAGCCCCCTCTCCGACCTCAACTCCGGGGACGCCTCGGCAGCGCGGCACGGATGCTTCCGCTTCCTCCTCTCCTCCACCTCGGGGTCTAAGTCGAGATGCGCTTCCACCCCAAGGACCCCCAAGTCCGACCCGAAGCCCCGGCCGGAAACCAAGAGGCGGGGAGCAGGCGCTAACCGGTTGCCAGATCAAGAATCAAGAACCCGGACGGTGCAATTGCCGGGCCAGGAACCGATCGGTGGTCAGATCAGGAGGCTGGAGCCGGCCAAGAAGCAGGGACCTACGAGGCAGCAGCTCGAGGCCCTTACGCCGGAGAAAAAGGCGGACACGGGGGCGACGCCGCCGATCCACGCGTCGATCTCGCCCGAGCTGGTGGCCTGCGGTTCCGCGACGCCGGCTTGCTTCGCGGCCGGGCACCACGTCGTGCTTGGCGTCGGCGACCGGCGCAAGTGTCGGCCGAGAGGCATCCTTGCCATCACCGGTGAGGGGGCGAGCGAGGAGCTCGACACCGAGCCGTCCCGGGCGTCGATCAACTGGTTGTCTTCGCCGTCGGGTGAGGCCGGCACGTGCTCGACGAAATGCGGCAACGAGGCGTCGGTGAACTGGCTGGCGTCCCTGCGTGAGAAAGGAGCGGTGGATTTGCTCGAGGACGAGATCTTTGTGCCGAGATGCTCGTCGGAGGACGCGTTCTGGCTTTTCTCCCCCGACAGCACGGGGTTGTTGGGCTCACCGGTGCTCGGTGGTATACTGGACTTTGGCACACCGGCATCAGAAATTTCTGAGACGACAGCGTCATCGGGATTTCTGCCGGTGCAGAAGACGCCGAGTACCGGTGGCAGCATTAGCCCCTTCTCACTTATTGTGAAGAGGGCATCACAGTCCTCTAGGCTAAGGTCTTTGTGTGCCCAGCAAGGGCCGCTCAGTTATCGCAATGGCTCGGCAGCGGATCCAACACCAATGTCCGGTGAGTCATGGACTGAAAATGCCAGCAACAGCAAGTGCTCAGGCTTGACAAGGACTGGTAGCCGTCCTGTCACGAAGATGGATCCAGTTGTAGAATGTCTCGAAATGATGAGTTTGTCCCCAAGGCCTGGGGATGCTGATTATGATGAAAATGGTGCTCTGCCTGCACCATTGCCTGAGCTTAGCTTCCAGTTTGCTGGTGCTCCGACGCCTCTGGAATCCATAGACTTGAGCTCTTTTAAGAGGTCTCCTAGTGATATGGAATTGAAGGGGAAGGATGGGAGTTTTCAGAAACCGATCTTGGCGGAGACCCGGATCTCTTGGCGAGAAGGGCTAGTTAGCAGAATGTTTGATATGGGTGACTTGGACTGTTGTAAATGGTTGTCTGATGATGAGGATGGACCAGTTCTCCAGGGCAATGGTGGTGCTTTGCCTGATACCAAGTTTGAGCCAATTAGTGGTTCTTGCCTGCAAGAGGGTGGTGACCAACCGGCAGCGTGTGGCTTCGGCTCCGTTGAGTTCAATTGTAGTGGTGGTGAACTGAATAATGGCAGTAAGCCTTCTCCAAACCCTGTTTCAGTTGCAGAGTCTATGAGAGCAGAAGGATTTGAGCTCGTCTCGTCCGATGACTCGGATTGGACTCTCTTATACAAGAATGACTTGTTTGAGACATGAGCCTATCTGAAATGAAGCGGGGTTCCGTTGTTCATATGTTATGTACTAATTGTAGCACGAGAACCATTGCAAACACCGGACTTTGTGTTTGCCCCAGGCTTGTACTTTTTTCGGCATATGAAGTTTCACTTTATATTCTTCGGCGGTACATGTAAATTGCGTTGTTAGATGGATTTGTTTCTGGAATAACCACTTCTAGTTCATTTTTAATCCAGTGGTCACAATTCTGAGCAACATAAGTACAGAACAATTGTTTATTTTTCCTTCGATGATATCCTGAATAATTCCCCTGTCCAGAAGCATTGATTCAGAATATGTGAACTGTTAGTGCTGGTTAATGATACCGTGGACGCCTACATTTTGCTGAATCTGCTCAGTTGATGAAACTTCGTGAATCAATTGCTCATCGAAATTCTGTGGCATCTACGTTGTATCAGAAGCAGCCGAGAAGAAGATTACAAAGTCCCATGTTGTGATGATTTTCTTGTCCAAGAAAACACGTTGGCTCGTTACGCACCATCATTTTTTCACCAGCACGGAGCATTTTTCTTTATGAATTGATCTGCAAGAGCTCTGCTATTCATTCAAGAGGGAAAAGAACAACGAAAGTAATTACAACAGGCCAAGCAAGGTTTGCGGCAGAGATTCATCTGAATAGAACAATCAGAGTGAAGTGGAAAACCTTGGCCAACTACAATATATGGGAGTATGGGACAGCTCGAAACTAACAGAGACTTCACGAGCGTGGAGCATTGGGAGGTCCTACGATGATTTTCATGCTGAAGAAAACAGTCTGCAACGGTTTGTTCTCTGGATCCTTATACATCATCGTTTTCTCAGAAGCAGGGCACATTGGGAGGTCCTCAGGTCTCATTTACTAGATTAGCTATCTTGTTGTCTGCGTCTTGTCAGGACTCAGGATTCATACCATGCTTTATTCAATTTCTGCACGATTGAAATTCCGATTTGTTGCTACTTGCAACGCGCTAGAGGTTGAATTGCCTGTGCAAATTCCAAGTGGCATGATTTACCTCTCTCCTTTCATGCATTCGGGAGTACATCGCTACATCCTGTCTGTCAACCGTGACCGTGTAAGCAGTCCTCATATCTATGAGCCGTGCAATCCCGCGAATGGATGGTTTAGATGTTCAAAAACGTCTTGCTACAGTAAAGATAAATGATTGATGAATGGGTCTTCTGTAGATCATATCTTAATCATCTAAACATGCTTTTAATGAGATCCCCAAAGCTTTTCTCAAGAAACCTGTTAATGTCTTGAAAAGTCAGGATTCTTGGCAGTTCTTTTCTTGCACATTTGAAGTGTGTTTCTTTGGTGTTCTTGTTTGCTATAATATGTAGGAGATCATCTAAAATCATCTTAATCATCAAAATCCCCATGAGCAAGTTAAGGGTGAAGTTTGTGCAACCTTCCTACAAATAGAAAAAAGGTTGAAATTTTGACATCAATCCTTGTAATTGAATGTTCAAATAGCTTCCTGACATCCATAGAAAGATGCAAACAAAATTTCACAGGATTTAAATCAGCCGATTAAAAGTTATCTCTGTTGAAGTATAAGTGAATTGCCCACCTTTCCTCATCAGCTTAAGCTTTTAGGTGAACTGGTTGGTGCATGCAACTCAATATGGTACCCGGTTGACGCAATTAAAAGAAAAAATTGCAGTCCATTTTATTCCACGCCCTAGGCACGAGGGAGCACATGCGTGAGGAATGTTGAAGTATAAGTGAATTGCCCACCTTTCCTCATCAGCTTAAGCTTTTGGGTGAACTGGTTGGTGCATGCAACTCAATAATCTCGATTTTTGATTTTGGAATTGTGTTGAATTTACTATTTACTCGAGAACACCGGACTGTTGCCCAATTCTGACCTAGCTGAGCTTTTTGATCAGGGGAGGATGGTACTGGAGTGATTGGCTCTATCACACGTTAACCTTAATTAAATTTATAGATTTGCGTATACTGTGTTTGCTATAATAGATTAATTGTACATAATTTCCTTGGTTACATGAGCTGACCAGTACATTTGGATCCTTACCGAGGAGAATCCAGAAAAATGAGTTACTAGGTCCTTAGGGCCACCACACACTAACTTTAGTTATGTATATTATATAATATGCTACTATAGATTATGTATAAAATCGTCGGTGTCATGTGATCCGACCGGTACACATAGATCTGCCCCTTATGTATGCATGCAGTTGAGGTGTATATGTGAGTGTTCAAACATGAGTGTAAATGCCCAGAATTATATGTAAAAGCATGCCATCGATCGTGTACATATTTGTAATCAAGGTTGCGTATATGAGTATTTTAAATTGCGTGCAATTTTCCTTGATTAACGAAGTCTAATCTATATTTAGAACTAATAAAGTAATAAACAGCCGCCGCAGCTTTGACGTCATTGTTAGAAGTAAAAATGTAGAGACAATGATGTATGTGAACACTTGTGTCAATTTCATTCATGATCAAAGGTATATATACATCGTGAACGGGTGGCTTTGCACCCGTTCATGGATTACATGTGAGAGGGAGAAGTTAAGAGATTGTGTAGACATCTCTTCGTAGATAGGTGCCCGTTCGTAGATAGGTGTCTACTCCTTTTGCTTCGCGTCGGTTGCTTGTTTCATGAAGAGGTGGATGAGATCATCCATGTCTGTTCGTAACACTCCCCCTTGATCGAATCCATCTTCTGAGATCAATATGGAATTATTTTGTCTATGAACTTGATATGCCTTATATCATCCTCTAAAAAACCCAGTGGGAAAAAAATAGATGATACGACATATAAACTATATCGATATTGCCTCATTAAAAACTTTACATAAGAAAACCTCAAAGAGGGAAAACTCATACAAAGAAAAGAGTACAATATAATGTTAAACAGGTTATTTATCAGAAAGAGAAACTCCCCCTGACTCCTGCAAATCTCTAAGCCGTCTCATACCAATTCCCTTAACACATTTAGAAAATGTAGAATAAAGTTGAGACTTTGTGAGCAAATCAGCAAGATTATCACATGACTTAGTTTGCAGAACGTTTATTTCCCCACTCTTTTGCAATTCATGGGGATAAAATAATTTTGAAGCAATATGCTTAGTGATGTTGCTCTTAATATAATCTGTTTCCATTTGAATCACACATGCAGCATTATCTTCATAGATAATGGTTGGAGATTCAATGGAACCAAGACCACATGACTGAAGTATGTGGTTTATCATTCTGCGAAGCCAAACACATTCTCGAGAGGCCTCATATAATGCAATTATTTCAGAATGATTAGTAGAGGTAGCCACCAAAGTTTGTTTGGAAGATTTCCAAGAGATGGTTACATTCCACCTTGTAAGTATACAAAGCGATTCGTGATCGGCATTGTGGGGATCAGATAAATAGTCAACATCTGTATATCTAGTCAAAGTCGGCTCTCGGTTTCTTCCATAGAAAAGACCAAGATCTCTTGTACCATTGAGATATCTAAAGACATTCTTCACTCCAGACCAATGACGCTTGGTGGGAGCAGCGCTGTGTCTTGCAAGTAGATTCACTGCAAATGCAATGTCCGGCCGGGTATTATTTGCAAGATACATAAGCGAACCAATAGCACTAAGATAAGGATACTCAGATCCTAATATCTCTTCTCCATTACCCCGAGGTCTAAAAGGGTCTTTCTCTCGTCTAGAGATCCGACTACCATAGGGGTTACGGATGGATCGACTTATCCATATTGAATTTCTCCAATATTTTACGGATATAACTAGCTTGATATACAAAAATTCACGAAGGTAAATGCTCAAGTTGCAAACCTAAGCAAAATTTGGTTTTACCCAAATCCTTCATCTCAAACTCCGTCTTTAAATGATGGCGTGCTTCATTAATATCGGTTTAGTTGCCAATGATGTTGAGATCATCAACGTATATCGAAATGATACAAAATCATGAGAGGATTTCTTAATGAAAACACATGGGCGGTCATCATTATTAGTGTACCCTTTAAAGAAAGGAATTCACTTAATCGATTGTACCACATGCGCCCTGATTGCTTTAAGCTATACAATGACTTTTGCAAATTTACACAATACATGTTACGATTTGCCTGTGGATCCGGTACATTGATTCCTTCAGGAACCTTCATGTAAATCTCAGAATCCAATGACCCATACAAGTATCTTTGCCTCGTCCATCAAGCTGCAAAGATAGACGATTTTGAAGTGCCAATGATATCAAATATCGGAAAGTTATGCCACTCATAACCGGAGAATAAGTCTCATTATAATCAACACCGGGCCTTTGCGTGAAGCCTTGAGCTACTAGCCTTGCTTTATATCTCACCACTTCATTATTTTCATTCCGTTTCCGGACGAAAACCCACTTGTATCCTACAGGGAAAGTGCCACGAGGTGTAGGCATTACTCCGAGAATACTTCTCTTTTATAAAGCGAGGCAATCTCGCTTCGATCGCTTCCTTCCATTGATTCGGTCCGGCGTTTTCTACACTCTACCATGGACTTAGGATCTGGATCATTCAGGATGTCGACAATCTGCTCGAGAGAAATAAGTGTAACAAGCTGTAGCTTTTCGGTCAAAAGACTCTCCGATCTCAATATAATTTGTAGCAATTTCGTTCACCCTAAGAGATTCATCATTATTTCGTAACGATGGATCTGGGGTTATCCGATGTCCCAAGTTCGCAAGCGCAGCGAAGTGGTTGTGGATCAAGTCCACTTTGGTGTCTATCAACCATAGGTTGATCTGCATTTACCACCTTTTTCTGCTTAGAGGCCTTACTTCTCCCCCTCTTATTGCTAATCGGGGTTTGAGTGGTTTTATTTGGTACCTCCATCTTTCAGCACATTCCTTGCGAGAATAAAGGATTTCATGACACCTTTATAATCTGTAAATGCATCTGGCATATTGTTTGCAATATCTTGCAAACCAATTATTTTCCGAACTTGAAGTTCGGTTTCTTGAGTACGTGGATCCGAGGATGAAATACTTTGAGCATTCCAATCAATTTCACGGCATTCTTTCTGGTACTTGAAATCTCCCCCTAATGCCGGAAATGTTCCTCATTAATATCTGATCGACATCTTAGGCCGTAAATAGATCCCAGTAAGAGGTTCTAAATACTTAATGAGCGCGGAGATTGAAATCCCACATAGATCCCCAATTTTCTATGAGGGCCCATAGAGTAGGGGTGGTAAGATCGTCGGCCCACATCGAACTTATGCAAATGGGAAATACTTGGTGGATTCCCACGTACTAAGCGCATGGGAGAAGAATCATGATATGCGGTTGGTCGAAGTTGGATTAAGTCGGCGTGTAAGACCGCATGACCCCAACACGGCGTAGGCAATGAGCAATTCATCGATAATGGATGGCGCAATGAGCTTGATTCTCTTAATCAGCGATTCAGCCAAACCATTTCGAGTATGGACATATGGTGCGAATGTTGTACTGAATTCCTAAGGCCATGCAATAATCATTGAAAGCATGGGAGGAAAATTCAGCGACATTATCCATTCAATCGATTGAATCCGATGTTCGGGATAATGTGCCTTCAGCTTAATAATTTGAGACATTATTTTTGCGAAGGCATGATTTCGTGTGGACAATAAGCACACATGTGACCATCTTGTAGATGCGTCAATCAAAACCATAAAATACCTGAACGGTCCAGAAGTTGGCTCAATCGGACCACAAATATCACCTTGAATTCTTTCAAGAAACTTAAGTGGTTCAGCCGGGATTTTAAGATGTGAAGGTCTTAAAATCAATTTCCCAGTAGCACATGCTGTACATACAAAATCCGAAGATTTGGAAAATTTTGTAGCCGTCAAATCATGACCGATAGAACTGATGATAATTTTTCTCATCATCCCGACACCGGGGTGCCCAAGTCGATCATGCCAAGTTTGGAATGCATCGACATTTTGAAAAATTACCTTGTATGCAACATGTTTTATGGGCTTAATGTATGTATAGTACAATCCAGAGTCGAGAGTAGGAATTCTTCCGCATATTTGCTTGCCATATCCAGTAATTTTGGTTAAGAGAAGATACTCCTCTTTGTTTTCTTCATGTGTTTCCACATGAATACCATTCTTACGAATATCTCTATAACTCAACAAGGTACGAGTTGAATCAGGATACAACAAGGCATCCTCGATTGTAATCTGTGTACCCATAGGGAGGGTGATTGTGGCTCGACCAGAGCCAACTATCAACGCATCACGACCAGCGATCGTTAAAACATTTCCTTCTCTTTTCTTAAACGTTTGGAAGTATTTTATTTCTGTGAGTATAGAGTTTGTGGTACAACTGTCCACAAGGCATAATTCCTCCTCCGAGGGATTGACTTCAAGAGACATCTATATTAAGAACAAGAATTAATGAAAACTCTTTATTCTACATATATAGTGATACATACATATTGTATTGAATATCTAACATAATGATAATGCAATATTACAATACATATGAGTTTGCATAAATAAATATACAACTCCAAATAACAAATGAGTTTTTGAAACTCTAATTATTATTACAACACAATATTATTTGATAATAATCACGGACACGGAGATTTTAAGATAAATCTCCATATATGTCACCCGAAGCATACTCAATGAGCATGTCGTCCGTTGAAGGAATGTCTACTTGCTGAGTAAGGGCTTCATTGTTAGGCGATTCTTTGGGAACCGAAGACGAACAACCAGCCTCCTTAGAAGTTTCAGTAGTAAGATTGAAGTGCGCTTCATATCTTGGTGCCTTCTGTTTGCCATCTCGGAGGGATTGCTGATAAAGATCAACCAAGTGATTGAAGTACGATAAGTCGCGGCAAAATGCGTGTTACAACCACACTTATGACAAAGTCTTTTATTGTCATTGGTAGTTTGTGCATTGCCACGTGCCTTCTTGTTAGCACGGTGTCTGCGGTTCTTGTTGAATTTGCGTATACCAGAGTATTTCTTTGGATTACCAGATGGAGATCTATTGAACTTTCTTTTATTCGGAGCGTTATTCTGAACATTATGAATTTCAGGCAAAGGTGCTGAACCTATTGGGCGCAACTTATGATTCTTAATAAGAAGTTCGTCATTCTTTTCAGCCTGACATAATGTATGAATAAGCTGGGAATAAACCTGATATTTTTCTTTACGGTATTGATTACACAATACCTGTCATTGGAAGCATAGTAGATAGAGTTTTCTCTATCTTTTTCGCCTCCGTTCGAAACAAAACTTCAACCTACTACGGATGTTATGTGCGTGATTGTATTCACCTTTGATTTAAAATCTTGTAGCGTAAATGATTCCAATCATATTGTGCATCGGGATATATGATTTCCTTCATACAATTCATAACGTTCTTTATTTGAAACCCACGAGCACGAGGATTTTCTTCCAAAAGATACTCTTTCTTGAGATCCTTATGGATAGAAGTCGTAACAAAAGTAAGGCAAGTACTTGATGTATCGGGCCCTTCAACCGCGTTCATTTATCATACTGAAATCCTCGAGATGCAAAACTAATTTTATATCCGTTGCCCATGAAGGATAATTGCTCCCATCAAGGGCGAGTTCTTCAAACTCTTTTTGCATTTCCTACATGGCATAACCATCGATTTTATTAATTCACCAAATATTGGTAAATTTAAAACCTTAATGGTGGTGTTGTAATATTTAAGTACAAATTTTAAATCATATCTTAAGTTTTGGATGGTTGGAGTAGACCATATAATTATGGTAATCTCCACAAATTAAGGTAATCTCCATAAATGGAGTAGACCATGTAATTAAGGTAATCTCCATAAATGGAGTAGACCTTATGATTAAGGTAATCTCCATTAATGGAGTAGACCTTATATCCAAAAACATTATTGAGATAACACTTTATAGGTAATCATCAAGTTTAAAACATGATGTAGACCTCATAGTGATGGGTAATTTTCATTCTTTGCTCAAAAGGCATGGTCTCGAGCGAAATATTGAAAACTGAATAAGACGCGGCCAAAACCCTAGACTCCATCACCTTGTGTTTTATTCTCAAAATAATGTAAGACATGCATTTAAATTTGCTTAAAATCCTGGACAATTAAGTGGTACTTAATTGTGAGAATATTAAAGTTATTAAAATGCAATTTGTTAAGTTGCAAATTTAATAACATACAACATATACATATATGCATAAGTATATACACAAATACACATATATATATTTACAATTTACAGATAACATCAGGGGCCTTAAATTATAAAGGCACAACACTGATACACAATATAATGCGAATACTTAAAAAACAGAACTAAAATGTAAATAGTCGATGAAAAGGAACCCCTGATCTTTAAGTGGCTGGATTAATGTGCAAATTTTGCATTTTTCATGGATTAGATTGCAAATTTTGTTTAAAATAGCCTTTGGGCCTCAGCCCATTTACCCTTCCCATCCGTGCGAGGCTAGGGTTGGAAACCCTAGCCCCCACAGCCGCCGCCGCCTGGCCTGAGGGCTGCCTCCCGATTCGGCGCCTTCGTCACCGCCCGGTTCGACGCCGCCTCGCCATATGGGTCCGTCTTTGCCGCACAGAGGAATGGCATCGCCACGTCGGGGTGTCGGACTTCCGCACCGAGGGGCTGCGCCGCCGCCGCGTCATGTGGTTGCATCAAGCCGAGGAAAGGTGCCAGTTCGGGAGGGAGTGCCGCTGCACTGGGCCGAGCCACCGCACCGGGGCATCGGAGCGCCTCGCCGAGCCGCGTTTTGTCCGGGGAAAACAGCCGCACTAGTGGTCCGTGGTTCCACGCCAAGCCGCGCCGGTCCTGATGGCATCGTCGCCGAGCCGAGAGAAGGCGCCACCGCTTCGGGGCGCCGGGCCTCCACGCCGGGGCTCGGGTGCGCGACGAGCCACGTCGCACCGAGGCCGAGCCGCTGCGCGGAATGCCGAGCCTCTTGAGGCGCCGCCGATCGCCGTGCGGCGCCGGGCTGAGCCGGAGAGCCGGACTGTCGCGCTAGGGCACCGGGCCGCCACGCCGTGAGGCCACGCCGACGCCGAGCGGAGGGATGGGGGAATGGGGGATTGAGGGTGAGTATCGGCATTCTTCTTACCGTAATGGTCGCCGTTTTTCCTCTTCTCTGTTTGTTCTTCTCTGTTCTTCTTCTTCTTCAAGAACTCAAGAACTCAGTGGAGAACTACGTGCGTGATAACGTGTTAGAAGTAAAAATGTAGAGACAATGATGTATGTGAACACTTGTGTCAATTCCATTCATGATCAAAGGTATATATACATCGTGAACGGGTGGCTTTGCACCCGTTCATAGATTACATGTGAGAGGGAGAAGTTAAGAGATTGTGTAGACATCTCTTCGTAGATAGGTGCCCGTTCGTAGATAGGTGTCTACTCCTTTTGCTTCGCGTCGGTTGCTTGTTTCATAAAGAGATAGATGAGATCATCCATGTCTGTTCGTAACAGTCATGAAGATCTGGGGCGTCACAAAGATTGGGTTTTGTAGAACACGTCACCATTCGGAATGAACAAAATTCGAGGGCGCGTGCGATGAACCAGGCAGCCGAGCGACCGCAGCGCGTCACACACGTCGGACGAGAATGGAGTGAGGGGCGATGCGAACCGCGCGCCTGGTCAGAAACTCCCCGGAGATCACTATGCATGACACAAGAATCACAACAAACTGACGTGGTTCCCTATTGGGCTATTCCACAGTGAGAGGTTACATCCAGCTCATTCGGTGCTAGCTTGAGTTGAGTTGTTCCTATTCCACCTTATTATCGGGAAAAAAAATTCTATAGCTCCATGTCTTGTGGCATCCTTCACAAAAATATATATCAAAGCAACTAAATCTTCTCTCTCCTCTTATATATCATACGTCTTTATTCTTAGAAAAATACTATAGATGCTACAGAAAATCTAGTGGCATTGGATTTTTTATAGTGTTGGCATCATACCGGACTCGTCGCCGACAAATCACGCAAACCATGGAATGTGTCGGCTTGTTTTACGCCCGACGGAGGATGTGTTCCGTTGGTACCGACACCGTTAGGTCTGACAGTCGTAGAAGGGTTCATTGAAATTCGGTGGTGAGTCGCTTGGACAAAGCTTGTACAAATTAAACTGGGTTTAAGTTTGATTGGAACGTGAGAAGTGGAAAATGTATAAGTAGGAAAAGCACTGGAATGTAGCTGATCATAGTCCTAATTCTGAACCAAAAAAAAATTACAAATGGTTCAAAGGAAGTGTTTGGATCCCTGAACAAAAAATGAAACCACAATTAGTTCTTGCATTGCTCCAATCTTGTACAAAATCATAAAATTGTCATGTGATGTAATCCCCCGTCCCCACCCCAAAAAAAATCTGTTTGACAAGACGTGTAGTGTTTTCTAGTTTTACTGCAAAATATAAGAGACATTTGGTCCTATACTGTAGGACCTAGGATCGCATGATTTTGGATCCTCTTATGTATTTCTTTACTAAGTCCATAATCAGTGGTGAGTACACATGGTTACTCATAGTATAACATCATGATCCATACACAAATTTAAATAAAAGAGTAAATTAATAATATTTAAGTAGTCTTGCAAACTAGGCCTTGAGGGCCAGATACATTAAACAAAATCTACAACGGAAGATAAATAAAGATAGATCCCAAGTGGTCTGCCATAACCTACAAGCAACAAATAGAGGTTTGCATCCTAATATTCGGCCTCATAGTCATCTCCAAATTTGGCAACATAGAAGTACCCTATATTTAGAGCTTCATCTTCAATCGGTAAATTTTCAAAAAGCAAGGCAAGTACTTTCGTACTCCACATGACTTTTGCAAATGCTATTCACTACATGTATGGTTTGTCAAAGGAGGATATATATCTAGTTTCCTCAAGCCAATTAGAGGCTTAAATATGAATAATAGTAATTTCCAAAACAACACTTGTAAAAGCATTGCATAAACAAAATGTAATTACAAAACGAGTAATAAAGATTGATAATAACCTTGAGAAGGTATTGTCCATGCAACCTTGCTAATATGGTAACACAAACCCGTTAGTGTACCATATCAAATATACCCATTTTGAATCTAACTACCTTTATTAAGAATCCAATTTCCAAAAACCATCAAAATCTAATCAAGTGTACCATTTCTTTGCAATGTCCACGATCGGGGGCATGACTATTTGAATAGATTTGATTATCACTCTGCAGAGGATATACAACTATACTCACAAGATATAATCATATCATATTGTCTATGCAATTTACACTCAATAGGATAGAGTGTGACTTGAGACATTATAACAAGGCTTTCATAATGCCAAGCTCCCCATCCGATGATCCTCAAGGTATGGACGCCCGTTACCATCGTAATGAAGTATACATCACTATGTTAGACAACCTTGCAATTAAGGTGCAAGTGTGTCCTCAGACATGGACGCCCGTCACCATCATTCACACACTCAAGAAAACCTATCATCTATAGCCTACAGGGATAATGCTAGTTCTTACAAAATTATTCATCTAGGTCCTTCTCATGAGGACATGTGGTTTTACAGTATATGCTAGGATCAATGGTACTTAAGTTCAATCCTTAAGCGACTCAGACGAGACTAACACTAACATCAATTCCACACTTACTTACCACTCACCTAAGACAAAAAATTATTTTGTTTTTCATTTTTCCCACATAAGTTTTTTGAAATCTAAACAAGTCCAAAATATGTTATAGGAGTTTTTTTAAGTGTCCCACTTTAAACTAGAATTTTTCTAAAATGGCAAATATAAGCATGGCTAAGCACTAGCCATATTCTCCTAAGTTCCACAAAAGTTATTCCAGTAAGTGGGTAACGATTCCTAGGGTGACAAATGGCAGGGGCATTTCAATGTCAAGGTAGTTTTTGTTTCAATAGTTGGCAATAACTAATTCCTATGCAAAGATATATCAACTTTATTTGAATTAAGCATGCACAAAATATTTATAGTGAAAAAAATAAAGCCTTTGAAAAACTGGGATAACATGGTGAAGGGAAGTGCTTGCCTTGTTCATCGAGTGCATGTTCCGGCTCAACTTTAATCACGTCTGGTACGAGAAAAACCACATAGCACAAATAAATTCCAAATAAATATAAAATAAAATCTAAAACTTACAAAACTATTTATGGGAGAAGATCTTGAATTTATATAAAAAATAGAAACAAAAACAAAGTCATTCGGAGTTTGTAAGAGGGAGAATGGAGCAGTTTTATCAAGGGAGAAAATCTAGAAAAAGAATATGAAAAAACTGTGCCACACTATTTATAATTATTTTCTTTAATTCACAATTTCTAGTTTATTGTGTAAAGGCTGACATATGGGGCAACAATCGACACTGTAGCAAAACTATAGCAACATGTCCGATTTTTGACATTGTAGCACTGTTAGAGATCCAAACCATTTGCTGCCTCGATTGGACGGTACTAAGGACAAGGGAGTAGGGGATTGTGTAAGTTGTAGTCCATATTAAGCTGCATAGGAAGCCTGTCTGTCAACTAACCCCATAAATGGGGGTCATGCCCAGTGCAATAGTTTGATATTGTCATTGATGCACTTGCCACCTTGACCAAAGTCTAGCTAATAGTTGGCACAACAATCAGACCTAAGGATGGTAATCGGGTGCGGTAGACACAGGTAGTGATCGCTCATACCTATGCACGCCAACCAAAATCTCTCCCGCGGCTATATTCGCAAAGGGTGACTGTAATGTCACGGATGAAATGTAATGCCGCTGATAAATTTTTCTATCTGGTGGGCAATAGATCTTCTATTTTTCCCCACCTAACTCTCCCCTACCTATTTCTTTTTTTTCTCTCCCCTTCCCTGCCTCCCCACCCCCACCCGACTTCTCTCCTCTCCCCTCTTCTTTCTTTGCAGCCAACGCCTCTTCCTCCCCCTTCCTCTTTTCTCCCTGCGCCTCCTCCCTCCCCAGGCCAGCTCCCTCCCTGCTCCATGGCGCCTCCCTCCCTCCAAGCCGGCGCCCCCTGGTTCCTCCTCCAGCCGGCCTCCTCCCTCTCCTTGCAGCTACAGCGGCAATCCCTCTTCACTCTTGTGCAAGGAGGTGAGGATTTCTGGGTTTGGCAGTGTACATGCTGTTCTAATGGAGGTATCTAGCTAGTATGGGTGTTCTAGGGTTTGGATTTTGGGGGGAAAAGTGGTTCTAGGTTTTGGAAAGAAGATTTCTATTTTCGGGCTATGCTGTACCTGCTGTTAGGCATGTGTTTCGAGCTAGTTAAAAGTATTTTCTGAATATTTGGCTATAAAGGAAGTTGTAGCTCGTCGTTTCCCCTTTAATATGAGACCAAGAACACTAAATTTCATTCAGCCAATCAAAAGTTATGGTCGTTTTAGCACTGGTTGTCCTGATGATGCTTGTGTTGGTAGCTGAAATGTTGAACTACTATTTAAGACTAGATGTAGGTTAATTTAGAATTTTTATTTGCCTAGAGAAAGTTAGTAAATTTCATGTAGATTAAGAAAATATCTTTTTTTTTCTTGATTTGGATTCAAGAATGAATAGTTATGCTATTTTGATGTATACTGTCTTGAATTCTAAAGCTGCTGAAGGTTCAGATTCTATACTGAGATTCAGAGTGCTATTCGAGGACTTTAAATCCACCTCTTGAATGAATATTTGTATAATAATTGTAGATTATCCTCTTGTGGTCATTTATACCACAAGAATCCAATTTTTGGCTTCACCAATTGAAAGTTATGCTCATTTCTATACCTACTGTCCAGAATTAGAGTTAATGCATGTAGCCTCTATTCATCCCTGATCTGGGAGTTATTTATGCATTTCCTGAGTGAATGGCTATATGATAAATATATATTATCCTCTTGTAGTCATTTAGAGTACAAGAACTCAATTTTTGGTTTAACCATTTAGGAGATATGCTCATTTCTATGCCTGCTGCCTAGAATTAGAGTTAATGCATATAGCCTCTATTCATCCCTGATCTGGGAGTTATTTATGCATCTCCTGAATAAATGGCTATATGATAAATGTAGGTTATCCTCTTGTGGTCATTTAGAGCACAAGAACTCAATTTTTGATTTAGCCATTTAGGAGATGTGCTCATTTCTATGCATGTTGTCCGGATTTCCTTTAGCTAGGATTTAGGGCTGTTTTTGAAATAGAGCGTATATGCGCTATGTGATGTTGTAAGCTATTTAGTTTTTGAAAATGAGTATGCAAATGTTATTTTCAAGTGGTGCAACTTCGGGGGTGGCTTCATCCTCACGCCACCCCACTCCTCACGGTAAAAGGCAAGTGTATCAACTAGAAGGATGTTAGGACGTTGGTTGCTTGCTTGTGACTATAAATATAATTATGCTAACGATTATGGTTATGTTTATAAGTATGTCTAGGATGATGATTATATTCTGATGATGCAGATGATAAGGTGATGGGGGTAATTATATGACAATGTGCAATGTTTGTATTCTTGTTCAAGTTTATGTTTAGAAACATGTATATGGCAATGTGAGTGTTGAAATAGAATGCAAATTGTATTTCATTCATATCACGCGCATTTGTGCATTCATAATGGAAGAGGTGACCCGAGTGGGCCTCTATGCCTCACACGTAGTGAGACATGAAAGAACTACTTCGGTAGGCCCCTCCACGGGCTGGATGGGAATGAGTAGGGGTGAAACCGGGTCAGATACGGGCGGATATTGCTTGTCCCGTATCCTAACCCATATTTTTTTCGGGATTCGGAGTCGGATACGGATACAAATTCGGATTATTCGGGATTTGGATACGGAGCGGATACCTGACGGATTCGGGTCGAGATCGGATATCACAATCTGGTAGTAGTATAGTACATAATTGTGTACGTAAAAGAACGAATGAAGCATTAACCTTACAACATTAGCTTCAAGTCATAATTATTTCAACGTAGGATAGTAGTATAGTTAGAGGTGCAATTTAGTAACTCAACTAATTCCAGTAATTCGAATAGAAAAGAAGTTTATCAAATAAGTTGAACAAATCAATTTAGGTAAAAGCATTATGTCATCACTCTATTTGTTTGTTGATAGATTTGTTGAAGTTCACGTCTAATAACAAAGTAGTGTTTTTTAGTGCCAGTATCAAACAACTATTCTATCTATCTAATAATGAACCAAATTAATGGAAGAATAACTGATTTTATCCGGATATCGGGTCGGATATTTACCGGATATCGGGTTGGATATTGCTCTTCCCATATCCTAACCCATATTACATGAGTTTTCCGGATACGGATCGGATATTGCTCTTCCCATATCCTTACCCATATTACATCAGATTTTTCAGATACGGATACAGATAACATCGGCACGGATTTTAAACGGATTTGGGATCGGATCGGGCGGATATTTCCTATCCTGTTTTCACCCCTAGGAATGAGAGAGTGCGCACCGACATGTGTGCACTCAGTTATACCGGTATATGCTATGAGATAGGCATTAATGTTAAGTGAATGTGATTATGTTCTTACGTAATTATTAGGATATTTATACTCTTGAGCGGTTATCATTCACTGTTACAATTTATCTTGATGTATTTTTTATTATGTGTTACATGTTTTGATTTGATACACTTTGCTGAGTTTTTGAACTCACGCTTGTTTGTAATGTTTTCTTTTAGGTACCTCAAGAGCGGCATGTGGGGAAGGGCTTTAGCACTGTTTTCACACTTGCTATCACTCAAACTAGTCACCCGCATGTTTAAGTTATTGTAATAGATTCTACTAGTGAGTTGCATTGTGATAAATTTGTTGCTATGTCTAATTATCTCTTGTGAGTAGATAATGGCTTAAATCTTGGTATCCTTGGATATGTTGTGTCTTTGATGTGTAGTTCTACTTTGTTGTGTCATGGTTGCCTTTTGGATTTATTGTCCTTCCATGTTATATGTTTATTTGGTTAGGTTGACTAGTTAGATGTCATGAATTGCTATATATGTTAATCATGTTGATTGTTGTCTTGTTTGTCTACTAAGTGGATGTCCGAGTTTTAGGGGTGGTGCTGACGAAATTTTGTAGTTAAGTTCGGCAATCCTACTAGTATGTTAGCTTGCTTTGCTAAAATGTTTATGGTGTCTTGTAAGGGTTGGTGTTTAAGGGTGTAACATTTAGGGTGCGTGAGGTGTTACAGTGACAGGCGAAGAACCTCAACCATACCCATCCTCTGCAGGTACCCGATACCTACGGGCATATTATATCTAAGAAATATGGTATATAGCTCACAGATTTGAAAGCTCAACACAAATCACAAGCAATACAATACAAATCAAAAGCAACAAATCAGGATTTAGGATAGGGAATAGAAGGAAAATGAACTTGGTGGGGAGAAATTGTGGGCTGAGAGGGTGAAACCATTGGATGCCTCTAGGACTTTTC
Source organism: Guadua angustifolia (assembly GCA_036346375.1). Taxonomy (NCBI): domain Eukaryota; kingdom Viridiplantae; phylum Streptophyta; class Magnoliopsida; order Poales; family Poaceae; genus Guadua; species Guadua angustifolia. Next base: position 38,441,321 of record CM070520.1, read on the forward strand.
AAACAAGGCCTACTTATCAGTCCTTATTATCGATTAATCGAGTAAAACAGGCACAAGTGAAACTCCTCCATACCCGTGCCCGTTTGCCCGTCGGGTAAAGATTTGCCCCATAAACTTGTGTGAATGTAATAAAAGAGGAACATACCCACCATTTTTAGGGTTTTTACCCACAAGTTCACTGGTAATTGGGCAAGATTGCCATCCCTAATCGGACCTATAGCTAGGCCAAGTGCCAGGCCACACATTGCTGCATCACCACTCATCTTCACTAGATCTTACCAATGCCAAGCCACCGATGAGTACCTATATCTAACTACAATAAAATATAAAGAATATTTAGTGGCAATGGCATGGGATTTAAAATTTTAAACATTTTTTCAAAGAAAATTTGAAAGGGCAAAAGGATGTTTTTTTACTAAGTGAAGAGGTTTTGGCATTGTTAGAATGACATTCCTCGAAGGAATTTGCAAATCCAATAGCATGATACTTTGATTAGGCCAAAAAAACAAATAGCATAACCAAAGGTTTTAAGACAAAAAATAGTGGCATATATCGAAATTCCTGTATGTCCGCTACAATGATCTCCTTTTCCGTTACCTCCTCTTTCCCTTGTATTCAAAAATATTTATACTTTTTAGGAAAAACCGATTGTGATAGATGATTAGTCAAGAGTGTAAATAATTATGGGGAATTGGTTAGAACCAGTTGTGATGTTGAAGGATCAAAATGGCGAGCAGAGGGGGGTGAATGGCCGTTTTGAAGAATTTTCTTCGGATCGATACTCCTCAAATTCATCAACCCTCCAAAACCCGAACAACTAGACAACATGTATACCCCTAACTTGCATGGATGAGAACCATGGAATATGTGGGGAATTTTTTAGTCACAATTCTGATTGTCAAGTGTCCAAAAAAAAAGGAATCAATTCAAACCTTACTTTTAAAAAGGAGATCAAGCCAAATTACCTAATTTACTTTCAGAAAAGTAAAAGCAGATTCTTTAGAAAATGTCCTCACTTGGAGCAAGTGGTTGGTGGATTTCTGGTGCTCTAGAATTTTTGGAAAATTTTCCCTCTATGAAATAATGAGTCATGAAGCATCCACCAAAGACCACCTCAAAACACCTTTTAAAAAAAATTAGAAAAAATTAAACACAACAGACTGTCAGGAACTTCAAACAAAAAGTTTGAGGCTCTGTATTCACCTCATGGCACCCAAAATGTGCAATTAGTGGACTTTCAAATTTTTACACAGATGGATATATGAGTCACGCAAGTTCTCCAACAAGAATCACTCAAAAATAATTTTTTTATATTTTCCCAAAAATAAAACACTAACTATTGTGTGAAGAACAAGTCTGGGCAGATTTGTAACTTGATGAAAAACATGATTTCTAGTCTATCCTAGGGTGCAAGAGCTGTATAAAACCATATGATGACCCTCAAGACATCATGGATCAACAACATAAAGAATGTGGGTAGGAAAACACGCAAGTTGCAATAAAAATCATCAAAGAAACAAGATTAAAACCTAAGAACTAGCAAAAACAAGCCATGAACTTGGAGGAGCTTGATTTGATTGCTTTGGCAGAGTTTTACATAGCCACACCTAGGTGGAAAAAGCTCCAAAGAGAGCAAACAATAGCCAACTCTTAGCCCCAAGACTTGGAGGGAGAGGCACCTCTCCCCTTTTTTTATAGGGCCACCGGGTGAACCTCATCCTTTGGATCAAACCACTAACCTAGCATCTCATCCAAGAGTCTTGATTCACCCACTCAACCAGCCACTTACATGGGCCTAAACCCACTCACTCATGGCCCAATATAGGTTACACATGGTCTAACCCAAAACCCCCCCACACAATAGGTTTTCTTGCATGGTTTTTAAAGCACACTACTTAGACCCACTAACCTATCAACTAGACCACGATGCAACGGCTCTCATTGATCCACGCGACATCTAGCTATATATCTCCTTTCCTTGTCTCCTTGGATTGCACGAACTCTGTCTCCAATCATCTTCTGGCGATCTTCGACCATCTGGACCTCCGGCTCACATCGCCTAGTCCCGGTCATCCTCCACCTCACCATGACCCTGCAACCATCAAAAATAAGGAAACCTATCATATAGCATTGTCTAAGCAAATCTTACTTAAATTAAAAATTCAAATTTTTGAGTTCGCTCAAGGGTCGGTACTACCGCTTCCTGAGGCTGGTAGTGCCGCTTTTGCTGGCACTACTGCCCTTTATGGTCGGTAGTGTTGCTCCAATCAGATTCCTCTCAAATTGATTCAAATTGCAAATCCAATTCAAATCAAAAAATCAAAATAAAAAACTTTATACTTTAAACACAATCAATAACTCATTACCACCAAAGTTAGACCTCCACATGGTCTTTCAGATGTAGCATGTGTCATCTACATCACAATCGGTTCTAACATGAGAACCGATTGTGATGTGCCATTCACATCACAATCAGTTCTTAGGTGTGGAACGATTGTGATGTACTCGCGTCAATCACAATTGGTTCTAACTTGAGAACTGATTGTGATAAACCATGGCATATCACAATCGGTTTTGATGTCAGAATCAATTGTGATGTGCCTCGTTAGATTATATAACCTTCGGACTGAACTCTTCTCTATTGTTGTTCTAGAGGCAAAATAAAATCGCCACTGCCCCAAAAAATACAATATACTCTAGTTGGAAAGAATACTTGGGTGAGAAATTATAAAATCTTCGAGGATGGGTGTTAAGAGGGTAAAGTTGAAGCCCTAGTTTAAGGAGATTTCCTCTAAATTTTCCATCATTTGTGATTTTCTTTAAATTATGAGCATTTCTTCAAATCCCTTCAATTTGCACCAAGTAATTCAATATATTGGAAGAGAGTATATGTTGCACTCGAATTGTGTGTATCCTATCAGATTTCGCACCTTTTATTTAGCAAATACACATCCATTTATCTTTTTAGTACTCTTGTATTAATATAGAATTATTGTTGTTGTAATATAATGAATGTTAAAGTTTAGGTTATGTAACCTACGTCTCTCGTTTGAGTGTGTTTATTTATAAATATATTGAAATAGCATATTTGTAAAAAAATACTCTTGAATTGTCCACTTTTTTACATAGTTTGATGATATGTGGTTCAAGCAAGTTCTTTAGCTGTTGTGCAGCTATAGAGAAAATTTTGGTAGCATCTCCTAGTGTTCTTCTGATGCACACCCTCCTAACTTATTGTCGAGACGTATATTTGGAGAACAACAGGAAGATGCTGCTGAAATTTTCTCTAGAGCTACACAACAGCTTAGGAACTTGCCCGAACCTCATATCCTCGAATGGGATTAGGACCTAACCTAATTACACATTAGAAATCATCGTTGCTACTTAGTTGGTCAACAGATAGATGTTTCTTTAAGATCATTTAATTTCTCAACTTTGTTACACCCTTATTTTATTTCATTAAAGTCAAAAGAATTGCAAACTTACTGCATTATGTAATTCAATATCATTATTGATGTTTTAAATGTATGTCTCCCAACTAGGGAGTTGAAAGCTCTTAACTGGGGAAAAAGGTATCAGGTGTAAAATTATATATCTTGGAACCCGTCCTTTATTTTGCAAAGGTAATTAAATGATGTCTCAATATTTAAAATAGCTAGCTAATTGTCGCTCTAGTTTTTCTTAATTTAGTATTTGTAGTTTAATTGCATATAGACCATGATGAATAGATGTATCAGAAAAGCCATGTGAGTGCTGAATTTTAGAGGGGTATTCAGAAGTTCAAAAAAAAATTACAGAAGAAGATATGATGAAGAGGGGTGTAAACTTCATGCATTGTTCTTACTTTGATTGCATCAATCTTTGAATATTTAACACTCAACTCAAATTGAAGACCACTTGATTCGACATGGCTTCGTGAGAAATTACACGTGTTGGATCCATTATGGAGAGACAAGTACTACCCGTCTGGTATGCAATAAAGATATGCTGGAACCCAATCATGAGTTGCAGCTTCATATGTTTGAGGAGGACAATTTAGAGCAAATGTTGCAAAATATGGAGGGAAATTATATGGAAAGAGAGTTTAAAAAGTTTAAAAGCTTGATGGAAGACGATGCCAAACTATTGTTCTCGGGTTGCAAAGCGGAATACACCACGTTTGGTTCAGTCCTTGCATTATTTAAATTGGAGGCAAAAGACCGTTGGATAGATACAAGTTTCAATGCACTTTTAATTTTTCTATCAGAAGTGTTTCCAGAGGGAAACTAGTTACCAACAAGCATTTATGAAGTGAAGAAGCAACTATATCCCATGGAAATGAAAATAGAAATGATACATGCATTTCCAAATAATTGCATCTTGTATCATAACGTACATAAGGAATTAGACGCTTATCCAGTTTGTGGTGTACCCAGTACAAATAAAAGGAAAATAGCAGTGATAAAAAGCATAAGAGCCGAGGCGATGACGGTGAAAAGGTCAACAAAGGGGCATTAGCTAAGGTATTGTAGTGCTTGCCCATCATTCCCTGTTTGGAGTAGTTGTTTGCAAATCCTAAATAGGCAAAATTGTTGCATTGGCATTATGAATCTTGAAAGGAAGATGGTAAGCTGAGACACCCCACTGATTCGGCTCAATAGAGAAATATTGATTAGAAACATGAGGAGTTTGGTGCTGAGATAAGGAACATAAGATTTGGATTGAGTACTGATAGAATGAATCTATTTGGTAATATGAGCAGTCTTCACAAAACTTGATCAGTTCTGTTGTATATCTAAAATCTCCCTCTTTAGTTGTGTATGAAGCGGAAATATATCATGATATCGTTACTCATCTCAGGACCCAAACAACTAAAAAATGATATTGATGTGTACCTAACACCACTGACTGAGGATTTGGTAAAATTGTGGAACGAGGGGGCCGCAGTGTGGGATGCATTTAAAAGAGAGGACTTCATCATAAGGGGTATGACATTTTGCACCATAAATGATTTCCTGACCCTTGGTAATTTGGTGGGCTACAATACAAAGGGAGCCAAAGTGTATCCTATTTCTAAAAAAAGAGATTAAGAGCTTGTGGCCACTGTATTCCATGAAAACAGTGTATGTGGATCACTGTAGGTTTCTACCTCGAAGTCATCGATGCCAAAAGATGGATGACAAATTTGATGAGAAGAGGGAAGTTTGTTCAGCCCCACAGCCTATGAGTGGAAGGCAAGTATATTCATGTGTGGAGGATATCGATATTTAGTATGGAAAGAACCGTAAATCTGTTTATCCCATGACCATTTGGAAGAAGATGTTGATATTTTGGAACTTACTATACTAGAAGGAGTTAGATGTCTACCATCGTTTTGATGTCAAGCACATCGATAAGAATGTTTGCGATAATTTTGTTAGCATCCTACTAAACATACCTGAGAAGACAAAGGATGGCATAAATACTCGCCGTGACATGACCTACATGGAAATCAGGCCCAAGCTTGTAGTGGTAGAGGACGATGGAAAAGGTTCGTAAATTCCCATTGCATGCTACGCCTTGTCCAAGAAGGAGAAAGAAGACCTCTGCAAGTATCTCTGAGGTATTAAAGTTCCATCGGGCTACTCTGCAAACATTAAAAAACATGTGTTCATGGATGATGTGAAGTTGCTTGGTATGAAGTCTCAGGACTGTCATATTTTGATGACCCAAATGCTCTCTATCGCAATAAAAAATATTCTGCCAAAGGATGTCAGGTTGGCAATCACAAAGCTATATTATTTCTTTAATGTAATTTCTTACAAGGTTATTGATCCTGATGTACTAGATAACTTGCAGAGTGAGGTAGTGTAGACTCTATGTCAGCTTGAAATGCATTTCCCTTTGTCATTCTTTGTCATCATGGTTCAACTTGTTAGAAAGATTAAGATACGTGGACCTGCATTCTCATATTACATATATCCATTCGAGAGGTACATGGGTATATTAAAGTCATACGTGAGAAATTGATCGAAACCCAAGGGTAGTATTGTTTAAGGTTGTGGGACTGAAGAGATTGCTGAGTTCTGCATGGACAATCTAGGTAAAAGATAAGAAATTGGTGTTCTTGTAAATCGTCATGAGGGCAGACTTAGTGGTAAAGGAATCATTGGGTCCAAACTAACGAGCCCACAATTTAATATGTGTTAGAAAGTGTATTTGACAGTCTTGCAGCACAATGCAAAAGTCCATCCATATATCGAGCAGTACAAGTTGATATTACGAGAGAAGAATCTATATATGGATGAGCTTTCCATAACACAACAACAGAATGATCGATTCCTCACATGTTTCAAAGAAAAAGCGAAGGTCTCCGTTAGTGAGCATATCAAATGGTTGAGTGATGAACCAAGATATAATATACAGATATGGCAGGGGTATAATACTAATAGCTATGCCTTTTACACTGAAAGTCAAGATACAAAGAGTACTATTTAAAGCAGTGGTGGAAGTATAAATGCTTCGACTGATGATCACTCAGAAAGAGGATCCTCAAATGCAATAAACTCCTACTACGGGATGATCAAAGAATTTTTTTTTGAAAAGGCGGCAGGAGCTCTGCCATGCATTAAAGAGGGAGAGAGAAATAACCAAGGACACAGTCATACAAGAGTTCAGCCGGGCCACTACCGAGCCCAAGGGAAGAAACAAGAAGCCCCAAAATTAAAATACAACCAACTTGGACTCGAAGACAGGAAGGAAAATGAAAACCACCGCAACCCTTTCGCTAGACAGATGTCGACTGACGGCCTATGGAACCCCGGAGCGGAATGCCAACTTCCGATTCTGGATGTCCTGTTGAATTAACGAAAAAACCACGTCCGTAGACCGGTAGACATTGTTGAAAATTCTGACATTACGTTCCTTCCATAAGTTCCACAGGGTGTAAATGAGAATGCTGTCAACTTGCTTGCGCGAAGGAGCCGTCACTATGCACGGGATGGTCTGCCACCATCCTGACACAGAATCTCCATTCCGAGGAAACGTGGACCGTAACTGCATTTGAGAAAAAATACGCGTCCAAATGCAGTTAGCAAAAGGACAACGAAGGAATAGGTGCAGCGCGGATTCCGGCTCCGAGCCGCAAAGAGGACAATAAAAGCAATTAGGCCATCCTCTCGCCGCTAGCCTGTCTGCCGTAAGCAACCTGTTGTGAATGAATAGCCACGCGAAGAATCTGCACCTGTTTTCCGCACTTGCCTTCCAAATCCTGGAAAAATTGGTATTGGTCACGGACCCCTGAAACTGCACCAAGTAAGCAGATCTGGCAGTATAACGCCGATCTGTCGTCCATTTCCAGGAAATATCATCCTCTCTGTCGCTGTGGAGCACAACTAAGCTAATGGCCTGCCATAAAAGGAAGAACTCCTGAAGCTGGGTGACAGTTGAGATCCTTCTGAGAGATCTAATCCACGCATTGTCTGTTAGCTCAGCAAAAACCGATCTTATTTTCACTCGCACTATTTTATGACAGTTTGGCGCAATATCACAAGGCGCCATCCTATTGAGCCATTGTGAATCCCAGAACCTAGCTGTCTTTCCATCCCCCAAATGAATGGACGTACATGCCCTGAATAAAGAAAGGTCCGTTCGATCGCATAAATCAGAGATCTGCTCACAAGGCCGCCGGAACAGCTTCCAATTTTGCCAAAGCGCACACAAACGAAGCGCACGCCCAAACCTGTGGAGATCCTTGATCCCTAGGCCCCCTAGGTTCTTAGGTCTACAGACCTTCTCCCAGCTCACCAGGTAGTGTCCCCCTGAACAATGAGGCTCACCCCTCCATATAAAGCTCCTCCTGATCCTGTCAAGTCTCTTCACCACCCATGCAGATAACGGCAGGACTGAAAAATGATAGACGGCAATCGCCGAAAGCACGGAATCCGCAAGAATTAGTCGTCCAGCCCTGGATAGCAGCTTTCCTTTCCAACCTGCTAGCCTTGCACCTGCTCTGTCGAGAATTTGTTGTATGTCAATCTTGCGCGGTTTTGACGGACAGAGCGGTAGTCCCAAGTACCTGCACGGAAGTCCTTCACCTGCGCCTGAAAACCATCCAAGATATCTGGCAAGTCTATGCCTTCGCATCTGATCGGATAGATGTCGGATTTGTGGACATTTGTGTACAAACCGGAGGCTTCACCAAACACCTTTAACGCCACCGAAATTACATTGACCTCCTGCTTCGTCGGGTTAGCGAAGATCGCAACATCATCTGCATACATAAGAACTCGCTTATCGGCCGAGGGTACCGGCAGCGGGAGCAGCAACCCCTGTGAGGACGCTTTTTGCAAAATATGAAATAGAGGATCGATGGCAATGATGAATAGCATCGGCGAGAGCGGATCTCCCTGGCGAAGGCCTCTCCTATGCTGGAAACAAATACCTGGCTGCCTATTTAGAATGACCTTTGATGTAGATCAAAGAAATTTGAGAGCTCAATTATAGAATATATCAATTTTCATTATTCCGATGTAAGTGGGTTAGACTACCACATTCAGTACTGCAACACACTACATATGCATGTGCTTTGTAGGTTTCTACCATACCTAGGGACGAAAATGAAATAGAAATGATCCGTAAATAGTCATTCTATTTTTGTTTTCACATCTTTTACCAGTAACAGAAACGAAATCAGAAACCCCAGAAAAAGATACAAAAACGAATAGTGACGGAAATGGATGTGGAACAGAATGGATACGGAAACGAAAGTGAAAAATTCCACAAGAATATAGTACATACAAATGTTTGAATTAATCTCTTAGTTTCATTTGAATTTGTTGCCTTTCTCGAATTTCTGAATTTTATTGGTTTTGCCAAAAGGGCATTTTAAGTAACTCAAAACTAGCTATAAAAATTTCAAACCCAAACTCCCCATCTATAACAAGCTCTGGAACAGATTTATTCAAACCCTAAATGCTCTCATTATCATCTTTGGACAGTCTTATAAAATCTTCAATTCATTTATCAATTTAAAGAAAATTAAAATCAGGAAGTGGAAATTTGTAATAGAAGCCATTTCAGAATTTTATAAAAATAACTAAGCATGATCTTGATCTGAAAATTTTAAAGTATCATTATCAGTATCTTAGAATTATACAATACAATTTTAATAATATTTTGATATCTTTTATTGTCTTTATAAAATCAAAAATAGAGAGGCCAACAATCAATCAGTCAGCTTGTCAGAATTTTATAAAATTCCTTTTGATAGAACTATAGCTGAATTTTTTATTCAAACATCACTATTCCATCAGGTTTCTATATAAAAATTTTAAAAAATAGTCACCTCATTTTAGATGCCCAATTAAATCTGAAACTGAGTGGTAGTCGAAAGTTCAGCAAAACCGGTTTCCTTTTCCCTGCTGCGTCTCACTGCCGTGTGAGCCATCCTTGCCAGTCTCAGCATCCTGCTGCCTCCCTGGCCCACTAGCAGCCTCAGCAGCATCCAGCCCATTGATCGGTGGCCTTCTCCCTTTCTTCCTCGCCTTCACGCAGGCGTGCCCAAGCCCTCTGTCGAATCCTCGTTGTGGCAGCCTTTCTACATCTGAAAGCTTGCCGTGGTGGAGTCTGGCAGCTCCGCACCGATCGGCTACCACCCACCTCTGCCCAATCCCCACCGAGGTAGCTTTTCCTCTACAGAAACCTTGTCACGGTAGCCTCCCTGTGACCACTCCCAAAATCTCACCGCAGAGACAAAGGTAAAGCAATCCCTTGCCGTGGCTGCAACCCGAATAGGCTCTTCCTCAGCACCGCGCTGAACTCCACCACCCCATTGCCCAATCCTTGCTGAGGCAGACCCTTTTCTGACCGAAAGCCCAACGTGGCAACCCTCCTGCGCAGAGCTCGGTTCTTCTTAGTGCACCACTCCAAACCTCACCGCCCACCTCCACCAATCCATGGCCACGACAAGTTTGTCAGTGCCTCTCCCTGCCACAGCTCAGAAGGTTGTCACCGTGGTACTTGTGCCACTGCCCATGCCACCTCTGCAGACTTCTGTCCAATCCCGGTTGCGTCGCTAGCTCGTGTGTATGCTTGATTTCCGCAGGGGCGAAGCCAGCTGAGCACCCATTTCACCTTGTCGCTAGCTTGTCCCCGTGCCAATCACCATGCCACTTTCCCCGGCTATAAATATAGCACCACAGCCTGCCTTGCTCCTTGCATGTTCCCGGGTACTTCTCCCTAGCCCGAGCACAAGTCCCTGCTCTGCTGAGCTGCTACTGCTGGTGAGTGTCGTATTTGGGGCACGTCTCAATTGTCGCACCTTAGCAAGCATTCATCGTGATTTTTCATCAGTCGCATTCTTCTACTCCCTTGAGCTCACCCTTATCTCATTTTCAGTCGAGCTCACCCCAAGCTTCACCGCATCACCTCACCTCTTCCTTGTGTTCGGTCACACGATGTCAAGCCACACTGAAGCTTCTTCACCATGGTAAGATGGCGCAATGGGACCTCCCCAACCCGTGGGTGCTCACCCCCATATTCCCCGAAGCCAAGCACCACTCCTCCACCTCTCCCAGCTAGCCAACTTGGCCGCCGCCACGCCCCCATGGTTGTGCACTGATTCCGGCCACCACCGGCTGCACTGGTACCCTCTCAAGATGCACACTGGTACCCTGAAGCCAACTATGGAACCCATTCGACCTCTCCAGCTCTCCCTCGCCACCGGCGAGCTTCACCTCCTCTCCCCTATCTCGGTGATGCTGACGAATGGGCCCCACTCATCAGTCGCATGCCCTTGCCGAGTCTCTGCACTGTGGGTCCAGGATGTCAGCCTCTGGCCCTCGCTCATGTCCCTGATCAAGTGACCCCACACGTCAGCGCGCCTCAAAATCAATACTAACCAAAATGTGGGGCCCAATGTCAGTGGCAGGGTTATTCAAGAAATGCTGGGAAAATCCAGAAAATGGAAAAGACGCTTCCCCAACTATGAAAGCATATTTTCTATTTTCCCAACATTTTTCCAAACCGACACACTTCAAACTTGAATATCTTTTGCATCTGTGATCTAAATTTAGTCAAACAAGTTTCTAAATCCATCTAAAATTATTTTCTTTCTGAACATTAAAAAATATTTAAATTCTAACATCTGTTTTGAATTTTGAATTAAAAATTTGATTTGAACCTAGGTTATGTGCTATTGCAAAATGTTGTACTCCAAAGAACACAACAACTCCATTTCTAAAAATACAATTGAATTTGAACCTAATTTGATCTAAGCTTTAAATAGGTTTAGCCATAAATGTATTCAATGTTCAAAATTCAATATCTTATGCAAACTAGCTCAAATGCCAGTGAAACCAGTGCCTAAAATTCACTAAAACCATGATCTTGTGTCTCTGTAAATTTGAATAAAAGCAAAGAAGTTTTGCATCTAATGAACAATAAGTAAGATGGATGCCCTAAATAGAAACTTAAATAAAAGCTTCACTCATTTAAATAAACTTTAAGAATTATGAAACACAAATACAAACTTAGTACAAAACTAGAGTTTCATGTTTCTAAAATCTTTATTTGGAGTTGACATTATTTGATTTCTTTTGCCTCTTGTGGTTGCAACGCGATGAACTACGTATAGACATCGACATCCCTGACACAGCTACCATCGACTCTGACTTCACCACTGAACTCAAGGAGCAAGGCAAGCACCTCCTTGAACATATTGATCCCAGTATTTCAATTAATTTATTTTATTCTTGTCAAACCTATTATGCATGCATGTAATTTCTTTAAACTTGATAGTTTGTGGGTATTGGTAGATATACATGTAATATCATGGAACTCTCTTGATAAGTATGGATATGTGAACCTTGATAACCATAGAATAAGGGTAGACAATGCATAATATCAATTGGGGTATATGCGATTACATACTAGTTGTGCTTAGACATGCTTTAGATTGAAATAATTAAATTAAGATTGTTTCTTGAGAATTTAAAGTGTGGGATATGACAATCGATGGTGTTGGTATTTGCATAAAAACTCAAAATAAAAATATGTTTTGACATGGGCGAGTTGTGGCAATAGCCAGATGTGCATGGATTTTACACGTAATGTAGGGGGAGTATTCTTGCTCGGGTCGGTTAAGAACCGAACTAATGTGTTATTCTCAAGCCAAGAATTTAGTGCAACCACAAGTGCTAGTATGGGATAGCCTTAACCTATTAAGTTATTTAAGTCTAGCTTTGTATTTTGGAAGGTTGTAGTAGTACAGGCTGTTCCATTATGGATTGTTCGAAGGGGTGCCCACACTACGGTGATGGGAGCAACGCTTGCCAATACAACGGTATACGCCTTAATAAGGGGGGAGAAGTGGGGCTGTGGGATATGAAACCATTTGTCGTATTGTAGGTACAAATATTTTCTACTACCATATTAAGGGTTTGTCATCATCTGCTAGTGCACAGTTAGGATTAAATAATGTAACGGTTATGTTATGATCGCACTACAGCACACCAAAGGAAATGTGCTAAAATCTTGTACAAAGAACTGATCATTTCTTATGGATAAAGTTGTACACCTCTACAGAGTGAAAACCTTTTCGAAAAGCCGCGCCCGCGGTCAAGGGCACTTGGTAAAGTCATCACATGGTTTGAAATTTTATTACTTTACAAAATAAGGGTGAATATGGAAATATTGTTGGGAAATCGGTATTTCAGGTATTATGATAGGAATTGGTAAGATCATTGCAATGCTCACATTCATGGAGGACTATGAGTTATTATGTTATGCGTGCTTGCTTATTTTCATATTCGAAAAACTTGTTCTTACAAAATACCGCTTGCAAATTACTACTTGATATTCATGTTCATCTTTGCTCACTACAAAATAACCGTAGAAGCTTTCTCGTTGATATAGCCTGCATTTTATCATATATACATTTGTTATACACTATAAGTCTTACTGAATACAAATGTACTCAATCTTGCTTAAATTGTTGGTTCATTGGATGAGGAAAGCGAAGCTCCCAAGGACATATATCTCGTCACAAGTTACGGGGATTGTACTGATGAGTTTTACTAGGACTTACTCCTTGTCAGTTGCTGGTGGTATTTTGGGCAAAGGCATACTACTAGGCCTTGTATCTTCCGATGCATTTTAATTCGGCCTATAGGCCATGTTGTGAGGACTATGTGCTACCATTGTATTATGAACCTATGTATGGATGTGATAACAATGTTGTGATATGTGCGTACTAGCTACTAATCGTGGAACTAATACATTATGCACATAAGATCTCCTTGGTATTCCATGCCAAAAAGGAGGGTCTCGACATACATGATCACAATATACATGAATGTAAAAACAATATAACTCATTCTACCTCCAAGGCGAATACAAGAACAATGTTATGTTCGTCGGTATCACTAGAAAGTTTTTCTCAAGTTTGTCAACTGAAGGCTCGCTATTTATCCCTCAGATTAGACCATCATATCCTCCTCCATATTATTATCATCGACATCCTCCTACTCCTGCAACTATACAGGTGTAACACCCTAAAATTTTTATATTATTGTTCAATACTCATTAATGATTTTTTGGAGTTTATAAATGCTATTTTGCTATTTTTATATTTATAGAATTAATTTATTCATCAAAAATGAAATCAAAAGTATACTAGAAATAATTTTCCTAGGTTCAAAGTGTTCCAAAGTATTTTTGAGAATTTTTCAAAATTTTTGAACTCTATTTGATATTTTCTATAAGCCATTTATATTTCTAAAATTATTTTAATTTGAAAATAAATGTAAATTTTCTATTCTCCTTTTTGGGCAAAGTGGGCCAAGTTTTTGACGAAACTTTTGGTTTCACTTATATGGAATTTCTATTTCTGTTTTCGTTGAAAATGGCTCTTCCATTTCCGTTTTCGTTTCCGACAAAAAATTTCCGTTTCCGTTTCCTATCGACATTTTCTGCTTTCGTTTCTAAAAAAGGCTTTTGTTTTCATTTTTCTCTAGAACGGTCAGAAATTTTACTTCCATTTTCACCCCTAATCATACCTACACCAGTTCCAACTCCTGCTCAAACCATCATGATGACTCCTCTGTCCAAATTGACTCCTACACGGAGTGCAGACCTGGTGGGCGAAGGGCATAGCATGAAGAACAAAGAACCATAGGAGACCTCGGAGAATCCTAGCTTCTGTCAAGAAGGCAAAGTTGATAGAGATCACAAAGCCCCCTCAAATATATGGAAAGCTTCTTGTCCCAACCTCGGAGGCTCCTTCTGTCGAGAAAGCAAAGTTGACAGAGGCCACAAAGCTCCCTCAAGATTCTAAGGGTTACATATATGGAAAGCCCCTTATCTCTAGCAATGAATTGAATGTTCCAAGAAAGTGCACTCGCTTGTTCCAAGGATGGTACATTTACAAGGCGAATGAGGCCGAGCGTCATATCGATTTCAATGTGAGGTATCGACAGGGACATTTCCACCGCAGCAGCATGGGACATTCCGAGTTGGTTTTGAGAGTATGTTCCCTTTGTACAGCCTAAAAGCCATCAATATTTCTACTGTTTGAACTTGGATGCTATGAGTATCACAGCATATAGCATGAGCCTATGACTGTTATAGGATTATCTATTATATTTTATAATAATTAACACGAGTTGTAGGATAATGAGATAGCGAGCCGTGACAGGTCAACACCTAGTTGGCTTCGTCGACCCAAGATGGTTTCTGCGACCATGACTAGGCTTCATTCGGAGTTCCTTACCAACTACATCAAGCAGGCATTGCAAGCTAGGGCGAAAAAGGACTTCATTATATTTCCATACCATGAGGAGTAAATATTACTCTATTGACTTTACTCTTCAATTACTTGTACGCACTTAGACCGTATATGAACTTATTTTATTGCACTATATACCATTTAATATGTAACTATTAGGTTCTACTCTTGCTCGCTTCGAGTGAAAACAAAGTCTATACTTTTAACTCAATCAAGAAGAGACCGATGGCCTACGCGATCAAGCTTGTTTTGTAGATTAAGTGCATTCCTCTAACCTAACACTTTTTGTATTTAACTACGTTTATTCTTTTTGGCTCCATGGCATCTCTCTGTATGTAGAGCTCTCTTGTCTTACGTTGTTGAAGGAGGGCAACACAATAACAAACAAGGCGACCAGCTTGAGTGGAAACGCTTCATGATACAAATGTCTAGCATAGGATTTGTTTTAACATCTATTCTTCGTCTCATAATTTGATTTTCTTTGATCAGTGTCATCAATAGGGGTGCGACGACTTGTGCGGCTTCTACGCCATGCATCACATGCTGATCCTAGTCGACGGCACACACCTTTTTCCTAAAGGTATATGTTCATGCATAATAAACACAGCCTTTTACATACAAATTTTAAAACTTAAATTAGTACACTACTTTCTATTTTGCAAAACCTCAATATCCCCCTCAAGTTCCTACAAAGAAAAGATCTCTACAAGTTACGAGGCCACATATGCGAGTGGTACTGGACAGGAGTTACAGCGGAGGACGATAGGTTTAGAGACCCATTAGGCTCGTACTAGTGCATATGTAAAAAATATTATATCATGTAAATGATATGTGTACTGTGAATATGATATATTTGTATTGTGAAATTATGTGGTATGTAAACAATATTATGTATTATAAATGTTATGTGATATGTTTGTATTCTATATATTGTGTTAGATATTATAAATGTGATATGTGTATTGTAATTTGTATATTGAACATCAAACACCCACATCACAATCAGTTTTGAGCTCAGAACCGATTGTGGTGGGTGACATATCACAATTGATTCTAAGATATAATTGATTGTGACGAAACCATCACAATCGGTAAGCTCAGAACCGATGGCGTTGACCATATATCAATACTGGGCGAAAACTGACTATAATAGTGCCACCTCATCATTGTCTAACGACTTTGTATCTCCATCAAAACCAATTGTGATAACGAAAAAAAAACTGATTGTGATATATATTCATATAGTAGTGTTACCTCCTCTTTCCCTTGTATCCACGAACATTTATATACAGGGATATATATATATATAGTTAACTTCTACTGTTTAGTCTCCAAACATTGTTTGGAACCTTCGTGTTTGGGTTTGTTTGTTTAGACTTTTATTAGTTTAAAAGCCAAAATCTACATAAAAGAGCTGCTTCTGTACATCTTTTTTTTTAAAACTACGTAAATATTAAAATATAAATAAATGATGAAGGTTAATTATTTATTTATCCATTTACTTTAAAATTATACTAAGCGAGAATACATAGAAACTCTGTTTCCTAACTAAATGGTACATCCTAACTAAATGGATGGCTTGAGTCCTAGACTACTTAGGGGCTGTTTGGTTTGCTTCTAATTGTTACCAATGTTTGTCTTACTAAATTTTGGTAGTGTTGATCAAATTTAGCAAGCATTTGGTTTGCAACCAAATTTTAGCTAGATTCTCTTCTCCATTGGCACCCCTAGTTTATTTTCTTACCAATTATTGACCAAATGTTGGCAATCAATTTGGTAATCAAATTTTTGGTATGTCAATTTTTAATGAGATTTAATTTAACAAATTTAATCTCAAACTAAACAGCCCCTTAATGAAAAAAATGGCTTTAACCTGTTACCCACGACTCCGAACAAACGGGCGCTAGGCTGCCCGCAAGCATTACCCCGGTGGAGTCGTCATGTGTCAGGCGATACGTGGCTACGGTGCCAACCAAGCACCAGAACAAGACACGAGACTGAAGGAAAAAAAATCTCAAGATCGATCAGGCAGGGATGAACTTTTCGTTTGAGAAAAAAATTCGGGACAGGCCGAAATCCGAAATTTCGGCCGAAATTCGGTAATTTCGGCCGGACAAGATTCAAAATTCAAATTTCAAAATTCAAATCCGGTTTGATTTCCACCGAGATTTTCCGAAATTCGCCGAAAATACCCCGAAATTCGCCGAAATTTGCCCGAAATTCGCCCAAATTGGACTGACTGAAAATTGGTTCAAACGACGCCGAAAAATTTTGAAATTTTTTTTGTAGGTTCCTGCCACATTAGAGATGTTCTCATAAAAATTTCAGGTGATTATCAGATCTGTGCAATTTTAAAAATTCAAATACTGATACTATGTAGATGAAAGCGTTGATTGGCAAGTTTGAACCGGACGAAAAATAGTACAAACGATGTTAGAAAGTTTTGAAATTTTTGTGGAGATTCTGACATACTTATGATATATCTGGAAAAATTTCAGATGATGATCAAATGTGAGCAATTTTAAAAATTCAAACACAGAGAGAGTTGAAAACTAGTACTTTGAATGTCAGAATTTTTATAAATTCCTGGAGAAATATTTTGAGCTAAAAATTTTACATAAGAATCCTTAGCTCAAATAAATTTGAAAAACAAAATTTCAAAAATTTATAAAAATATTTGAGTTGACTGATAAATCCAAAATAGAAAACAGAAATATGTACACAGTACATTGTCAGAATTTTATAAATTCCTGGAACAATATATGGAGCTGAAAATTTTAAATAAGGATCATTACCTGAAATAAACTTGAAAAACAAATTTTCAAAAAGTTTAAAAATATTTGAATTATCTGATAAATCAAAATCCGAAATCTGAAAACTGTGCAGAGCAGATTGCAATCATATAAGTTCAGTGCTTACTGCATTGATAGATTTTATTGAGCAAACAAAGAAAATTTAAATTTTTTTAAAATTTTATAGAATGGTACTGAGCAAATTATTAATATTTCATAAAAATTTCAGATCATGATCACACCGGAGAAAATTTGTAAAAATCTAATAACTTTACTGTCCCAATTATGTCCATTCGGTTTTTATTTTTTAAAGATAACAAATGATGTTAAATTATTTTGAAAATTTGTGTGTATGATCCCAAACTACTAAGAATGGTACCATAATGTTTTTACATCATTATCAAGCTTTTAAAAATTCTTAAAAATCTGACAAGGTTTCTGTCCAAGTTTTAAAAAATCTCAAAAAATTAGTTTTTCATCAAATTTTCATGGAACAAGACTTTCTTAAGGGTTATTGGACCCATTCCGTTCAAATCCGGCCAAAAAATTTGAAAATCCGGACTCCAAACCCGAAATTTCGGCGAAATTTGACCGAATTTCGCCGAAATTCCGAAATTACTGTAGCAGCACTGTAGCAAAATCAATTTTTTTTAAATTTTTTGAATTTGGCCGGCATATATAAATTCAGGGGGGCCGAAAACCGAAATTTCGCCGAAATTCGCCGGTTTTTGGATCCCTGCGATCAGGTACAGTGCTAACAGTACGGTTACGTTGCAATGCTGTCCCCTCGGACACTCTCCTAACCTACCTGTGACAGGCCACGCGTCCAAATGGAGCTCGGTGCATGCCGCAAGCAGCGTCGCGTGCTGAATAGACGTGGGCATTGTTCTGGCACGTGTGCACGGTAGGTCGCAGGTCCAAACTGTGTTGGTTTGACTTATTTTTGATGAGTCCATTAGGGTATGTACAATGATATAGACCGTCTATATTATATCTCCATATCATCTATAGACAACATTAAAAATAACTTATATAATGGATAATCTATATAGTTATCTGTAATAGTCTCTCATCCAACTAATAGACTGTCTAAACAATAGTACATACAATAAAAAACTGTCTATAAGACTGTCTGTTAAATAGTAGACAGCAACTTTCTCTCTCCTCCACATCACCTAAAATCCTAGGTGGCGTAGTCTTACAAACAGCTGACATGTACTATTGTACATGCCCTTAGGTTTATTAGCGAGTCGATATCGCGGTGGTTAGGGTCGGCTAATGTCTTTGTGATCTCCGAATCTTGATTTGATGTTGTATTTTCTTATTTGTCATTCCTAATCTTTGAAATATGTGATTACCTCATCCATATCAGTCATGACATATGATTTTTTTTGGCTTAAGTATCCTCTCCACTAAATTAAAAGTAGTTTCTGACGAGACAATCAACATTGGAATCACAAGCACATCCCGTGCAAATTACGATAGCATAAGATAAATACGTTAGTGAGTCTTCCACCACAAGAGCAAGTTGAGCTCATTGTTGTCTATGGTATCTTGTTCAGTCTTTACAAAAGATGTGTCGAGATAACAGAGCGTTGGCTTAGTGGATTCGCTCGTTTGTAGGTGACCATGTATTCTCTAATCTTCATTTTCTACCTTTGAGCATCTCCTTTAACTTTCTTTCTCCGCTCGTGAGGATCACAACACCACCCGTCACACTGTCGTGGCAAAGCACCCTACCATATGCCACTATGCCCTTCCTTGTGTTGTGCCTGTTTGGGTCTATCAGGCTTGTTCATGTTATGCCAGCCCAAACACAGCCCATGCAAGCTTGTCATACTGCCCATCGTGCCCGACCGCGAGGCTTGGTGCAGCCCTATCATTCGTGTTGTGATAGCCTGCTCATGCACATGCGTGTCATGCTATGCTTCAGTCATATCATGCATGCTGTGCCACTCCAAATTTTTTACGAGTCTAGTACGGATTATTAGCAAGTTGATGTCGCCTTGATCTCCGGATCTCAGTTTGACGTTGTATTAACTCATTTGTCACTCCAAATTTTTGAAGTATGTGATTACCACATCCATATCAGTCATGAGATATTGATCTTTTTAGCTTAAATATCCATCCCACTGAACTGAAAGTGGCTTCTGACGAGACAATCGATATTGGAATTACAGGTACATTCCATGTAAATCGCGATAGCAGAAATAAATACGTTGGTGTAAATTGCGATAGCAGAAATAAATCGTTGGCGGCAACGACGGGCGTGGCGGGCGCGCGGCAGGCGTGGCGTGGCGTATGCGGCGCAATGCCGACGGCGAGGGCGCTGGTGGCCGCTGGGTGGTGGACGTGCGGAAGCGGGGCGTAGCGGCGTAATGGCGGCGCGGTGGCGTCGTTCTGGCGAAGGGGGCAGGCAGCTTGTGGCGGCGGCAATGGGCGGAGCGGCACAACAACAAGCGGCGAAAGGACATGCAAGGAGGCGGTGGCCCATAGGTTATTACGCACTATTTTCGTCGGTCAGCGTAGCCAACGAAACAAATGTCTATGTAGCAGGATTATATATTTTCGTCGGCCAACCTGGCCGACGAAACTACCGCTCCTAGCCACGTGGCATAAGATGAATGGGCCACGAATTTTTCGTCGGCCTGACAAGCCGACGAAAACAATTTGAAATTCCCTGCCGCCCACTGCCATCACTAATGATGGGCTGACTAGGCCTAGGAAGTTGGCACTATAGGTGGATACCACATGGCACAGCCAACTGGACCATGGGTGGGCTGGCATAAAAAAGGCTCTTTCGTTAAAAAAACATTATATCTAGAGTCCAGCACATCATCAGTTATCTTACCCTAATGGCCCATTCTATCATCAAATACTATCTTTCCCCTCTGTCATTTCCTCTCTCTTCTCTTGCACTCCTCCATCTCTGCTTCCCTTGGATTTCCACCTCCCCCGCTATCCTACGCCATTTCCTCCTCGCCGTCCCCTTTCACCTCGGTGTCAAATCCAATGGCCTTCGGTCAAGCCGTTGTAGGATATAGCCTAGTGGTACCACACCATGAGCTTCGTCGACTATCGTAAGAAAGAAAATGGTAGCGACCGAAGAGGAAGAAGACAATGCCAGCGCCGGTGCCATATATATCTTAATGATCCTCATTGCCTTGACGTCGGATCCATCGGTCTTTTCCTCTCAATGAATAAATAAAATTTATTTCTTTTTTACCTAAATAATTGTGTATACCAGATCATCACTGATGGTCGATGCTTGCTCTTCATCCTTGGTGCTATCCATGATGACAAATTGATGATAGTGGCATCGACGACTCTTCACTCCCAATAGGACAAGACCTAACCAGCATAGCATGATGACAGCACAGCTTACCCTAAACAATACCTAGACCTCGCTGGAGATGGGTCAGACCCTAACACCCGCTAGACCCGTGCTGCGCCAGCACCACAGGGCCAATTCCCACGGTCCCACCTTTCCTCTCGGCTAGCGAGTGATAGCAGGTACATTGAACTTGGAGAGCTGGAGGACACTACAGGAAATGGTATTTTTTCGTCGGCCAAGTACCGACGAAAAAAGCGGGATTTCCGACAAAAATAAACATTTTCGTCGGTCTGCCGACGAAAATAATTAGACGAAAATTGGCACTATTTTCGTCGGGAACCGACGAAAATACTATTTTTTCATCGGCCCAGTTTAGCCAACGAAAAAACATGGCCGATGGCTGCCCGGCCTTGCCACGTCGGGGCTATTTTAAATCGCCACCGGTGGTACCGAAAATATGTGGACATTTTTAAATCGACCACATGGCCGATTTAAAATATCATTTTTGAACGCATTTTTAAAATCGGATTGGCATTTAAAAAATCTTGGGATTTGCCGTTCAAAGATCGTCGATATTTTTGTTTCGGCCACATGGCCAACGAAAATATTAGGAGTACCACTTGCAGAACTGCTTCCCCATGGCATTTATGCTTGGTGATACCTTCCAGTATTTTCGTCGGCCACTTGGCCGACGAAAATATTGGGGATTTTCTAGTAGAGAACAGAGCTGATTTTGCTGCACGAACATCCAATTTTTGCAGAAATTCACGTATACCAGCGTATATTTCTCAGAACAATCACAAATGGCATCGCACAATTTAAAATGACATTACGATTAAATTCGCAAATGCATCACATTAATATTGCAAATGCACTAACATATATAAACATCCAAATCATATCACAATTAATTTCATCCAACTACACTACCCCAACTATCACATTGTCCTATCTACAATCCTAACTCTCCGAGGTATTTGAATTCTGGCAGCTACCTCCAGAGGCGAAGAAGCCGTCGACTTCTGCATTGGGACCGTGCGAGCTCGAACCGAGTGGCCACAGTCCGAGGCGCAGCACGGTGCCACGGCGAAGGAGGCTGAGAACCCTGTAGATGAGTTATGAAATTTAACATTAGTACAAAAATGCAAATAACTTTCGAAACCGAATTAACCTAAAACATATGTACCTGCGGTGCTTGCCCTGGTGGCGGATACCCTTAGAACGGCGGAGGAGGCAGAGAACCCTGTAGAGGAGTTATGAAATTTCATGTTAGTCTAGAATTGCAAATAATTTTTAAAACTGAATTAACCTAAAGTATATGTACCTGCGGAGGTGGATACCCATAGAACGGCGGAGGAGGCTGAAGCGTAGGCAAGCCATGTTGAGGACCGACAGTTGCGTAGAGTTGCTGCATATAGTCAAAGAGTTAGATCTGCAATATAAAAACTTAATCAGTTAGTTGAGATTTTGAGCTTTTACCTGAAGAGCTCCCTAGACGTACGCTTGCGTTTGCCTGAAGTACGCCATCTTCGCTTCGTACTTCGCTATCAACTCACGCTGTTGGCGAGCCTGCTCCTCGTACTCCGCAAACCTTGCATTATCCCTAGAGGAGCGAGCGCTGCTCTTTGAGGACCCCGACGCTCTTCCTTGGGATAGAGCGACGTCGGAGTCCAACAACCCCGTTGAACATGGCGAACCTGCAGCAAACATATACGAAACGGAAGGCATTCATAAAAAGTGCAACTATTGATGATATCAGGATCTTCGACAAAACTCAAATAAGGGGGATGATCTCACCTGCCATGTCTCTTGCCCCCACCACTCTGGTATAGCGCCGAGACGTCCAGCTCCTCATTCCTCCAGTCATACTCTGGTCCGTGATGCCGAGCCATTTCTTCCCCATATTGCTCCTGCATGCCAACATTACTGAAACAACAGTTTCAAGACACAAACTTCATGAAATTAGGTCGAACAACTCACAATCCTCTGAGTCGCTGACTGACTGCACAGCTGTCCAGGCGACTCTGGATCGGCGCTCCGGTGTCCTCGAACATAAACATTAAAGTAGCTCAGAGGAACGCCAGTTTCAGCCTCCTGTAATCCAAAGTTAGCGACATGCGTTCAAAAGCGTATTGAACTAAGGCTAGATACTTACCATGCGCCTCGCTAAGCGGAGGTGTCCATCCGCGCCGTACCGGTGCAACACCGGGTCACCTGCCTCTCTGTTGCCTCGCTTCTTGTTGGACCTAGCAACAAAGTCAGCCGACGCCCAATACTTACACAAGTACCTAAAAGCTTCCTGGCACTTCTCAGCCAGGGGATGGACGCCTGGAGGTACTCGTCCTCGTGCAGGAAGATCTTGGAGGCCCCGAGCTTCTTGGTCATCTTCTCCTTCTTCACCCCCTTGTAGTACGAGCACACCGCCTGGATGCGTGCATTGGACATCATGTCCTTTGCGACCTTATGGGCCGCCGTGTTGAAGACTTTATTGGCCTTCTCACGATTTGTGGGGACATCCTCATCCTCCAGGCGGTACATCTCTTGCGAAAGCAATTCTTCAGCTAGTGACATAACACTATAAATGAATGAACTGTAAAGAGGTAAGAACTCACCCGAAATCGCACTGCAGCGTCGTGGTGCATGACGACGCCTCGAGAGCAAACTGTAGTGCTCCCACTTTAGGACCGCCTGCGGCACCTCGTTGATGGTCACCATACCCGGGTAGTGGCGGCGGCAGAGAGCTCCCAAGACTGCATTAACCTACGAACGCTGGTGCCTACCCTCCCACGCCACGTCATCCCATTGCCTACAATTCATGAAATCAAACCGGTTAGATTCTCAACAAGTTACTTTTTTAAAATAAGAAAACTAACTTACCAATCCCCATGCGGCCTGATCACCCTCCGCTGGTTAGCTTCAGCTCTAGGGGGCGTTGTTGGATCCTCGGAATCTAAAAAATACCAAAAATAAGAATCACAAGGCTATGCCTACGAAAATTAACATTGATAACACGAATACCTGAAACGTTGTGAAGAAGGCGCCCCAGCGTCCTCTGGGCTCTCTTCATCACCATCGTTAGCCTTAGCGTCCTCCGCCAACTCTGCTGCTACCTCCTCCGGCGCTGCTGCTAAGTCCTCCGACTCGTCTGAGGAGTCGGAGGCAGAAGGCAGGTACTCCTCGTTGTCCTCCTGTGCCCTCTCCATGCACCCCAGGAGCTACTGCTGCCTCTGCCTGCTCTGGACAGTCCCTTGGAAAAGACTGCCCTTACTCCTCGAGGAGTCCTGACCACTGGACCCCTGACTCTTCCCCTTACCCCGACTTCTGGAGCTAGACCCACTGAACTTACCAACAATCTTCTCCTTCGCGTGCTTGAACATCTGCAAAAATTTCAATAGAGTTAGATTGCATATTTAAAACAAATTATAGCAACAATATGGAAATAGTAAGAATTATAATCAAAGTAGTATTACAGCAATAAGAGGATATGTACTTATCAGAATTCATCAACGCCGGAGGTTCATTTCTGACACGTTGTCTAGAAAGACCTGTTTTCGTGGGCTGTTGAATTCTTACAGAATCTCGATGTCATTTCTTTGATGGACGAGGCTCAACTATTAGGTCTGTGGCATCGATGGCTACCTGATGAAGGCCATCCCCATGAGCAACCCGAAAAGATCTTAGCAGACCTTCTTCCTGTAGACATCCGTTTCCTCGTCGTTCATTCTAGTGTCGATGTAGTCAGCATCTCTAGGAGGATATAACCGTTCACGTGGGTTAACTTTATATGCTACCCACCAAGCATGCAAGCTAGGATGAGGATAGTTCAGGTAGTACACTTGCTCAACCTGGTGAGCAAGCACGAAATTGTCGTGGCCTTCAAGCCTTGACTAGTGCTTGTGAGATGACCCCCGTTTTAGCACGAATGCCAAAACAGAAATCTAATGTGCACACAGTACTAGTCCCTGGATCAGTAGCTAGCACGCACATTTCAACAATTGGAATCACAACCATACATTATAATAATTAAGCGGAAACGATTATACAAATAAATATTACAACTCAGAGTATATAGCAGCATAAGAAGCAAAGCCTTGTAGTGTACCCATCCAATCCCGCAGGCAACTGACCAGGCATAAATCCTTAGAAAAGACCACGGCAAGGAGGAATCCCGCAACCTGCGATGAACAACATCGAAGCTTCGCATTCTAATCCACCTATAAATAATAGATTAAGCAAGGATGAGTACTTTCGTACTCCGCAAAACTTGAGCAAAACCTATCATATATGCAGGCCATTTCAAAGGAAAGGCTTCTACAGTTAATTTGCATAAAGCGAAATTGAATTTATAAATCAAGTTATTTGCAAACGGAATTTATAAGAGCAAGATTAATTGATAACAAATAAGTAAAGCATAAATAACACTCACAGTCCTCCATGACGTGAGTGGCGAATCATGAATTCCTGAAATCCAACAATGTCAGCCCTTCGACATAAAGCACAGTTGCAAAAACCAATGAAACCAACCCTTTTGTAAATAATAAAACATCTAACATTGGAATGACTTCACCAAGTGCCCTTGACCGCGGGCGCCGCTAATTAATTAGATTTAAACTCTGCAGAGGTGTACAGCTTTACCCACAAGGAATGATCAACCATTTTGCAAGATCACACACGCCTCCAATAGGACATTGTGTCTGCCAGGCGATCATACATAGCCGTTACATTACCTAGACATGACTTTGATCCAGCCCGGGACGTTAACCCTCGCCTTGAAAACAGAGACACTCACCCAAGCCGTGGATCCACATTTATCACACCCAACACCACGTCTCTGTCCATGGCAAGGTGTACACCGTTGCACCGGCCAGGCAATTACCCACACGAACTGTGTGGAAGCCCCTCACAAGCAAACCGAACTGGAGTGCTTCCGCTAGCTCCCGCCTACCAAAGAGCAAAGCTATGTCTAAATAACTTAATAGGCTATGGCTAACCCATACTCACCCTCGTGGTTGCACGGAATTCTTGGATCAATAGCGTCCCATTGCTCGGTCCTTAAATTGACACGGGCGACACTTCACCCTACACTACGTGCAATTCCTTTCGCACATCCGGCTATTGCCAATAATCGCCCGCATCAACACATAGTTTTCTTTTGAGTTTTTAATCAAAGTACCCGCAACCAACAGTGCTATTTTCAATGTTTTCAGGAAAACAAATATTGATTTGATCATGTACATTGCTGACTCTAAAGCATGGCTAAGCAGGTTAAATATGTTCGCATATATCCAAAATGACATTAGCAATGTCTATCCTCAATCTATGGTTATCACGGTTCACATGTTCATAATCATCAAAGGAGATTCACGAGACAACAGGTATAACTACCAATCCACAAAATAGCAATTTACATAAAGTAAACGCATGCATAAAACAATTTGATGCACAAAAGGAATATAAAATACTGGGATCAATATGGTCAAAGGGGTGCTTGCCTTGCCTATTCACTGTTTACGACGAAGACGAGGATTGCGGCTGATGAAGGCGACGACGGAGATCAAAGACGTCGGGTTCTACACGTCGATCAATGGAAAATAGCAAAATACTAACTTCAATAAGGCAACAAGAAAATAGATAGCAAAACAATAAAGACTCTTCACAAGAAACAGGGTTGCTCTTTATGAATTTATTAATCTTATTTTACGAATTCAAAATGCAAAGATTGGTTAAGATTAATAAAATTAATCATTAGTTGCAAAGCTCATTGATTTACTATTCTCAATATGCTTTCTGCTACCTTATTACTTATGGGTTTTACTCAATTAGGATTCAGAGTCAAAGCAAGATGAATTAAGAATATTTTCTTAGATTGCTGCAGATCATATCTTAAGGATCATTTCTAAGCTGTTCTTTACAAGATTTAGATTTAGACGAGCTACTTTGCGAGCTGACGAAAAGGCTTAAGTGATCATATTATATTACGAATGATTAGTTATTTATCTTTAATTGGTTTCGCTTAAAATTAGCTTTATGCAAGTTAGAATCTAGTGATTTAGGCTACAGGCCTAATTTAAATGATATTTGAGAAGGTTCTGGTGATACAAACGTTATAATTATGGATTTCCCAAAGTTTAATTATTCATATGACGCACTTAAGTAATGTGAATACTTAGGGTTATTAAGTTCTCGAGATTAATATGCAAATTATGGTGAAATGAGATTATCTTTTCGTAACAGAGTAGACTATACTTTGGGGAGCACTACTGAGCTAATTTCATAAGTTTTACGATTTAAACGAGACATTATATTCATCGTTGAAAAGGCTTATATGGCATTGTAAAGTTTACGTTTACAAAATCGGCAAGAACGCGAAGCGAAAGGTTAACACTTAAGGGTTTTGAGCTAATGAGATTAATATGCAACCCTTAATGAAATAAGATTCTTTTTATAGAATATGGTAGTATAAACTTTGTACAGTGTTACTAAACTAGTTTTACTGATTTTAGCATTTGAATGAGTTATTTTATCTATTGCTGAAATAGCCTAAATGATCATATTGTTAACATTAAATCGACCAACATTCAACTTAATTTCCAACTACACTATACATGATTCTTGATTCATTTTTCAGGTGTTAATAGTAGACAATCCTAGAAGTGTTTTAAAGTTGGTTTGGCATTATTTTAATAAAATCTTAGTTATTGATAGCAACTCTCATTGCTAGAATATATATATGAATCATCATATATATGTATACTAGCATATGTGTGATTATGCATGCAAGTTAGTGCATGAATAACCAGAATCTCAATTGGGTTCAATGCTGTCATGGACTCATCTAATTTTGTATTTTATAATTTCTGATCATATCTTTTCTACTTTATTTAAGCAATATTCATTCTTAACTATTCATGTGACATGTTTTCCCTTGAAGATTTATTAAACTACTGGAGTATTTTTACCTAAATACCATTACTTTACATTTTTAAGCTGTTAACAGTATCAAGATTCCATAAAAATTCACTTTTCTTCATTTTGCCTAAAGCAACAATTATTAATTTCCTAAGGCATAAAGCTTTTCTCATGTATTTCATTTACTAAAATTTACACAGTGATTATTCTAAAAATATTTTTGCATATTCCGAATCTACTAGATTTTACACGAATTTTAAAATTTATTTCATTTAAGTTGGACCAATGGTTCAAAAGATATTCACACTTGAATGAGCTCGGGTCTGATAATTACTCATAAATCAAACTTTACTAAAAATGGTAAATGCGTTTTCGCTTAAAGAAGACGCTTTCCCCTTTTGGCTAAAACCGGTTCGATCTCTGACAAAGAGACCCCACTGGCAGCGACAGAGAATAGAGGTTCTCGGGTTTGAGCTACTTGGCCGTAACAATTCTTGGAGCAGCGGAATGGGTGGCACCTCGGCTCTGTGTGACGAGGACTCCATTGGTGGTACTCTCACGAACTGGGGTGGCCGGGAGCACGGTCGCCCACGCGCCTGCGGTGGCCGCCACGGGTCTCCGGCGAAGGCTCAACGCCGGTGGTCCGTTGGCTTAGGCGAAGACTCGGTGAGCACCAGTGAGATAAGGAGGTTCGGTTTCACCTGGAAATGGCTCCGGAGAAGAAGTGACGAAGCCCGCCCACGGTACGCCGGAGGCAGAGAAGAAGACCGACGAAATCGGCAGACTGCAAGAGAATGGGTTCAAATTGAAGCTCGATTAGGGCTCTATGACGCATGGCAAAGCTTCGGGTTAGGTTGATTTCGTGGCTCACCTCTTGCTCGGTTTGATCGTTACTTCCCCCCTTTCCCTGGCTCCCTACGGACAATGGCGAAGAAGAAGAGCTAGGAGCCAAGAGCCAGCCCGTGAAACTGGCTAAGGAAAGGGGAAGGAATGCTAGTGGCTCTGAGATGGTTTTGTAGTGGGTCATGCGCTATTGTTGATTTGGGGCCTTGGCGGCAATCCTTCGAGTTAGTTTCGGAAGGACGCGGAGCTGGTGGAAGCGTTCAATGCAGCGGTATGGCGCGAAGGACTCGTGGAAGGACCGTGCGGTGATGAGGGAAGATGACGCAGAGGGACGACCAATTGGCACTTGGGGTTCTTGAATCAAGCATTGGTGGATTGGAGCCGGAGAATCGGCGTCTCTGCTCCCGATGGATCGAACGAAGGCGAGGAAGAAGGGCTGGCGGGTGGGCCTAGGGCCATTGCCGATGTGGAGAATTTTGCCGTTGCGCCAATGAAACGGAACAGCAATAGGGTTGCCCCACATGCCAGTGATAGGTAAAGAAGAACAGAGTGGTTGGGGTGCATTTTCCCTTCTCTCTCCGATTTTTGCTGGTGGTCAATGAAGGTATAAAATTATAAAACTTTTTTAACAAGGTCTCCAAACAGTGTTTATCCCATGGTAAAAATTTGGGATTAAATTCAGTTACTGAGAATTTACAAATATTCTTTCAATAGTGACTATTTGAATTTCTAGCCTCTGACTTCGATTTTTATTTATGACCAAATGAAGTCTATTATTTTTAATATTTTGTTTTTCTAAATAATTTAATCTCATAATGTTTCTGTAAAATTTTTAACTCAAAATATTGTTCCATTATTTTATATAAATTCGACATTGTAATTTTCATTTTCCCAAGCTTTTAGGTTTTCAGATTTTAATAATTCTCAAACCATGTTTTTAATTTATTATATTTTTACTATGTGAAGATATAGTAATGAGGTTCTTGTATAAATTTTCTCAAGTCCATTTGCTATTCCAATATTTTGCACAAATTCTGACAATGCATTATTTGGGAATAAAAATTGTTGTTATATTTTTCTCCCTCATATTCTTATGTGAAGATTTCATGTGGTAGTTAAAATGGCTTATTTACATGCTCAGGATTCTCCTAATAAATTTTCCAAATTTTTGCTTTTTGCTTCTTTGCCTTTTCTTCTTCGCATTCTTTATTTGATTTTTCTTGCAACTCAAAACACAAGAAGAATTCGTAAAACTCCAAATAAAATCAAAAGCATTATGAACAAGCTGAAAATATTCACATTCAAATTTAAATATTATATTTTACTGTTCTTAAATTTATGGGCTGTTACAGCTTGACCTCTACCATGCCAAATTCATCGACACATGTGCCATTGTTAGGATCAAACCAATCACATTCAAAGAAAACTACTCTCAGATCTTTCAACCCCCCAAACTTGTACTCAATTATGTTTTGAAGAACACCATAGTAGTTAATTACGCGCCCACTTGCATCGCACGCCTTAGTTACCACTCCGCTATTCACAGTGGCCACAAGTGGGCGTCTCGCTTCCAATTTTGCAGTTTGGAAACGAAACCCATTGACATTGTAACGACTGAAGTTCCTTGCCGTAACGGTACCGTGTGATAGTTGGAGCAGGTCATCATGGACGTCGGCATTGAGCATGTACTGCATAGGTTAAGACATCATTACTAGGTGCAACGGAAATAATTTGGAGCTTACGGTTAGAAAACTGGGAGGAGGAGAAAATTACATGCTTTCGGAACCAGCTAACGAAACTAGGGCCGCTGTTTAACCCCTCGCGGCGTAGCTTATCCAACTGCTTGGTAGTATGTTGGCGAGCAGATTTCCAATGTTGTTAGTCAAACAATCTACGTGTGGACTCACCAAATGAGAAATAGGTTCAACATTAGACAATTCACTACAAAATACGAATCATTACTTACTCGAAATATTTTTCCATTTCATCCATGTTGGAGTACATATAAAGCAGAGCTGAGTTCCACTCTGTTGGTGACACCTCATGTGGAGTAGAAGCACCAACAGTTTTACCCTTCCACTAAAAAATCTGAAGGTTACTCAGGGGTGCTTCTTCTGCGATATAATACTGCGTTGTAGGGGCATTCACATTGTGCTCATCTGTGAAATATGTACTTGAGAAGTACGATATCTCTTTTAGAGCATACGCCTCAGCGATGCATCCTTCAACCCTAGCTTTGTTACGTACGGTTGATCTAAGCTTTTTCAATTCTCTTTCCTCGCAATACATCCACCTGAATTGCATAGGTCCTCCAACCTCCGCTTCCCAAGGCAAATGCACCAACAGATGTTGCATCACGTTCATAAAACCAGGTGGGAATATCTGTTCCATTTTGCATACAAGCACCGGTATGTCTATCTGCAACTTTCGCATCGTCTTCTTCGAGATTTCCTTAGCACATAACTGCCTATAGAAGTAACTAAGCTCCGCAAACATTCTCCACAACTCATCCTTGAAGTAGCCACGAAACATTACGGGGAGAAGTCTTTTCATTATGATGTGGTAATCATGGCTCTTAAGCCCATTTAGCTTCCTGGTGCTGACATTCACTGCACGCTTTATGTTAGCTGTATAGCGATCGGGGAATTTAAGGGTTTTCAACCACCGGAATATATGTTTCTTGTCTTGAGGTTTCACACAATACGGAGCTCGTGGCCTGGCAATTCATCCTTCAGGATCTTGTACGATCTCGAGCGTCGGCCGATCACAAATCTCAGCTAAGTCTCTTCATGCCTTGACATTATCTTTTCTTTTGTCTTTGAAATCAAAGCACATGCTTACGATGCTTTCCGCAACATTACGCTCTTGGTGCATCACATCTATATTGTGCGGCAGAATCAATGCTTTCGCATAAGAAAGCTCCCAAATTGCACAGATATGAGTCAAGTTGTGCTCCACTTTGAAACCGTCGAACCCTCCATCATCTTTTACTACGAGCTGTCTATGCCAGGCAACTATCTCTCCACCGGTCAAACGCTTCGGCGGGCCCTTTGTAACAATGGTGTTCTTTCGGAATGCATTCAACATCCGCCTGAAAGGGTGATTCGTCGGTAGGAATCATCGATGGCAATCAAAGAAACAGAACTTTCCACCATGCGGCAGCCGGAATGCATCTGAGTCAAACATACAAATAGGACAACAAAGCCGACCATGAACACTCCAACCGGCCCATATGCCGTATGCTAACAAATCGTGGACCGACCAAAGGTATGCGACACGCAAGGTAAAGTTTACTTTACCGTAGGCATCATATGCCTCTACCCTCGCCATAACTCTTTCAACTCTTCCATTAACGGCCGCATGAACATATTAAGGTGCTTCCCTGGATGATCAGGACCCGGAATGACTAGTGCTAGAAATATGTACTCCTCCTTCAAGCACAATGCAGGTGGTAGGTTGTACGGCACAATGAAAATCGGCCAACAAGAGTACGGGGTGGCACTTGTACTGAAAGGTGTGAACCCATTTGTCGCCAACCCAATGCGAACACTCCTAGGGTCACTTGCAAATTCGGGGTCGAAACGGTCCAATGCCTTTCACGCCTCGCCATCTGCCGGATGCACCATCACATCCTCGATCTCACGGACACCTTCTTTATGCCACCTCATGAATGGCTGTTTTTTTAGATAAGTACAGACGTTTAATTCTAGGCGTGATTGGCATGTATCGGAGCTGCTTCATCGCGACTTTTGTCGTCACCATTATCCCCTCATCATTTACCATCTCGACATATCTAGACTTGTTGCAATACCTACAGCGAGTGTCGTTGGCATATTCCTTCCAGAACAATATGCAATTATCCTCGCAAACATCGATCTGCTCATACTTCATCCCAAGGCCGGACAACATCTTCTTGGATTTTTACATGTCCTTCGGCATGTTATGGTTCGGCAGAAGGATATCACTGATCAGTTGGACCAAATCGTTGTAGCACTTGTTCGAAAAGTTGTACTTCGACTTGATTGACATGAGCCGCGTCACCGCCTGTAGGACGGTCACGTTGGTGAACTCATGCAATTTCTCTTCGGAGGTCGAAAGGAGCCTATAAAATCTTTGCACCTCCGGCCCAGGCTCCTCTTCCGAATTAACCTCAAACTCCCTACCAATATCATTCAGCATCTCATCCATCTTGTCTTCATCCTCATGGTCTGACTCAACAATGGGCTCCGCCTCACTATGCTCGTACCATATCAAATAGTCGGGCATGAAACCAAACTTGCATAAGTACCGCTCTACATCTGACTTAACGTGGTAAGAATAGTTGCGGCACTTGCTACACGGGCACTTTGCGACACCACCAGCAGCCCTTGCGAATGCATAGTCCACGAACGCCTGTGCGATGACCATCCATTCTCTTGAGTGCGCCCTGGTCTTACTCCAACCATCATACATCCCCTTTCGATCATCAGCCATTCTCGAAGCTAAACACAGACAACGATATCAACCACATCGGCTTAGATGTGAACAAGGGCTCTACTGGGAAATATAAGTCCTAGACCCACCCAAAAATGGACGCCAGAGCACGGATTTATGACGAGCCTTACGGTCCGAACGGAATTTCGGCAACATAACCCCGCTGTTCTCCGAATGCACGTCCAGTCGTGGTGCATCGGAGAACAACTGGATCATGCTGCTGAGATTCCGTTCAAACCGTTGGGCTCGTCATAAGTCCTACATATGCTCTAGCGTCCATTCCTAGGCTCTCCAAATTAAACTGGACAATTCCAGAATGGCACACCTCACAAGTAAATGTGACATGCGCCGTTCCCGAACGGGTGATGCTTAGGCTTGGCTGACCAAATCGATTCTACTTAGTTGAATCATGCTTTACCGACTTTAACCCCAAACTAATCATGGCAAATACAATAAAATATGAATTTTCATTGGCTCACTACTTGGCCGACGAAAATAGCACTACTTAAGAGTAAATCAAGTAAACAATATGGCATCACATGGCATGCTCCAAACTTATGAAATAAAAATATAGCATCACCTTTGCAAGAAACTTATGAAGTAAACAATATGGCATCACATTTGCAATTAAACAATATGATATCACAAAATAGCATGCTCCAAACTTATGAAGTTACCAATATGGCACCACATTTGCAAGTAAACAATATGGCATTGCAAGTAAACAATATGGCATCCAGTTTATTGTCTCATTCGCATTGCAAGTAAACAATATCACACTCGCAGCTAGTACACAATATCACATTCGCAAGTAGTTTATTGTCTCATTCGCATTGCATGTTGATTCAAAGTGTGGAAGCATGGCGTAATCAACCGAACCATGTATATATGGATTACATTCGAATGCAACAACCAATCATATGTTTCAATGAAAAATGTTAGTTAACAATATCAAAATAATTCGCAAGTAGTTTAAAGTAGCTCACCTTGGCCCGCAGCACGTGGCGAGTGACGAAACCGTGAAGGGCGGTGGCCGACGGCGTGGGGAGGGCAGGCGGCGGGGGCAAGGTGCGGCGGCGGCAACGGAGGTGGTGGCGTGGTGCGGGGGCAAGCCAAAGCGGCAGCGGTGTCTGGGCGGCGTGGGCATGGGCGGCGAATGCCGGTGGCGAGGGCGCTGGCGAAGCCGGCTGGTGCGGACGTCGACATTGTGCAAAGCGGGTTGGCGCTGGTGGCGCAGGTGTGTGCGCTGCACAGTAAAGCGCGGCGGCGCGGCGCTGGCGTTTGGCGTTAGCGGGCGGAGCGGCAGCGACACGCGGCGAAGGGCGCAAGGAGGCGGTGGCCCCTAGGTTATTACGCACTATTTTCGTCGGCCAACCTGGCCGACGAAACTACCGCTCCTAGCCACGTGGCATAAGATGAATGGGCCACGAATTTTTCGTCGGCCTAACAAGCCGACGAAAATAATTTAAAATTCCCTGCCGCCCACTGCAATCACTATTTTCGTCAGCTTCGTAAAAAATACCGACGAAAATAAGTTTTTTTCGTCGGTTGGTTGCTCTAGCCGACGAAAAGGTTATTATTGTCGTCGGCTTGAGTATAGCCGACGAAAATATATTGTTATTATCGTCACCCTGTCGGGGGCCGACGAAAATAGTTTCGACCGACGAAAAAATATCGTTTTCCTGGGAGGCGCCATCCGTAGATTCACTCCACTCTTTCTTTCGGTTGCGAAATTAATCCCCTGAGTTACCCGTAACTCTATCACGTGAATCTCGTTAAATATGGATCGTTGATTCTCTCCTGTGGTCTAGATGAAGCTACCTACACTTTCTTCTTCCCTTAGTCACACGCAGTTCAGGCGGCACGGTTCTTATCTGCGAACGGAGACCACTGTTACCTCCAAAACCACCCATAAAATAAGAAAGAAGTGCTTCTTTATTCCGCAAGACAGTAAGCCATTGGGTAGTCCTTTCTGCAATATTTTACTCGGTATAAGATCGGCGAACATCGCGCCATTTACTTGATGCATAAATTAAGGTCCTAGTCTTTGACATGCAGCCATATCTAGGCACCCAAGTTACTCTGGTAAACTCTATTTGGCTGCCGCAAAGCAGCCCATTCCCTACCAAGGGAGACCGTCGTTAGTTACCTGCAGCGAAATTCCTTCGTCTCGAAAATTTGCTGCGAAGCCGCCGAAGATGCCATTCAACGTTCACGCGATGCAGGCATATGTGCCTCAACTTACTCAACGACATGAGAGAAATATTTGTGTTCCTTAACTTCGGATCTGAACGGATGGAGAAATATTTGTGTTTATTCAGAACATCGGATCTGAATTGATGGGGAAGCTCTAATGTGAAGGAGAAAGGTGATGTACTGATGTGGTTCAATCTTATACCACAGAGTGGATTTAACAGGTGACTGGAGGATCTGCACCCCTTTCGTCCAACCAACGCATTTCTAGCTCACTCAGACCAATTTTTTGCAAGTCTAACCTCCACGGGAACGTAATTATAAAAATAACTCATTTTCGACCATAAAAGTGACAGCGGGTGACACGTATCACCTACCATGCTGTGGGACCACTGCTAGAGCTACTGAGGAATGCATGCTCGGTAGGAATCTGTGTCCACTTTATTAATGATTGATAATCAATTTCGATTAATCCATTTAGCCCCTATCGAGCATGTGTTCCTCAGCAACTCCTGTCGTGGTTCTACAGTGTGGCAGGAGACACTTGTCGATACTTTTGCGGTTAAAAATGGACTATTTTTACATTTACGTTCAAAAGGTGGCTAGATTTTCAAAAAACAATTGTCAAAGGGCTAGCAAAGCGATACTTTCTCTCTCCCTCACTGTACCATAAAATCCTTCGTCTCGAAAATTTGCTGCGAAGCCGCCGAAGATGCCATTCAACGTTCACGCGATGCAGGCATATGCATGTGCCTCAACTTACTTACTCAACGACATGAGAGAAATATTTGTGTTCGTTAACTTCGGATCTGAACGGATGGAGAAATATTTGTGTTCATTCAGAACATCGGATCTGAATTGACGGGGAAGTTCTAATGTGAAGGAGAATGGTGATGTGGTTCAATCTATACCACAGAGTGGATTTAACAGGTGGCTGGAGGATCTGCACCCCTTTCGTCCAACCAACGCATTTCTAGCTCACTTTTGCAAGTCTACCCTCCGCGTGAACGCAATTATAAAAATAACCTATTTCTGACCACAGAAGTGACAGCGGATGACACGTATCACCTATCACGTTGTGGGACCGCGATCGGAGCTACTGAGGAATACATGCTCGGTAGGAATCTGTGTCCACTTTATTAATGATTGATAATCAATTTCGATTAATCCATTTAGCCCCTAACAAGCATGTGTTCCTCGGCAACATCTGCGTGGTTCCACGGTATGGCAGGTGACATTTGTCGGTGCTTTCGCGGTTAAGGAGGGGACTATTTTTGCATTTACATTCAAAAGACGGCTAGATTTTCAAAAAACATTTGTCGGAGGGCTAGCAAAGTGATACTTTCTCTCTCTCACACTGTACCATAAAATCCTAGCTGCCCTTTCTGAGTAGGGGTATACTACTATAGAAAAGTTCATTACATACGGTTTGGAACCATCATCACAAATGGTTTTCTGAATAGTCTGTAACCATATGTTAGTAATGTTATGGCATATCACAGACGATTTTCAAACTATCCGTACGTGATATACAACATCACAGCTGTTTTTTAATTAGGACCGTCTATTGTATAGTAACATCATAGACAGTTCTAATTAGAAACCATCTGTAATGTTATGATATCACAGACCATCTGTACAAGTTTTCCGATAGATAGGCCTTTTTTTGTTTATTGGCTAGCCTCAGAAAATGCTAGCTATGCCTTCTGAAAAACAGATTATAGATCATCACAAGTATTACATCCATTTTAGCAATCAACTCAGATTGCATCACAGCGCAAGCAGATTACATATAAATTACTGCATGTCACATCCATTTAAAAAATGAACTCATATATATTAACCAATAGAACTCAATTTTATTAACCAATTAATTGAATGCACAACTACAATTCACAAATCCACATTACAAGTTTCATAAATTAACCCAAGTGATAATTTAGACAAAATACAACTCATGAAGTTAGGTAGAGTAGAACTCACTTTTTGGATTTAAGACTTGACTGAGCAAAAAGAAACAAAGCTGTTCTCAAATTCGGATCAAATTGGTCTCTTCCAATGCAGTTATAGCCTCATTGGTCTTTTTTGTATCGACGAGGAGTTGCTTGTTGTGGCAAATGTAAAATCCACATCGGTTATTTTACTTTCCCTCCTGGTGGCACATCGGTTATGTTCTAGAGGTCAGCTCAATCTAGAAGGATTACTAACATATTAATGTTAAGGGAGTGACTAGCAATGAGATGTACGATGGGAGCATTCTCATTGTATAGTTCTCTCCACCATCAAGTCTCACTTAAAGATGTAAATATCAATCCTTCGATCTATACAAAAACAAAAACATGAAGTAATAAAAGCCTCTCTCCAATGCAACAAACACAGAAGCACAACTAAAAAAGTTAACAAATAAGAACTATTAAATGCAACAGTACAAGAAAAATACTCCAATAAATACATATTATTATTCCAACAAATACAAAACCATTGGAAATTGTGGCAACATTTTGGAGAAGGTAATGTAACATTCATAGAAAACTCACACAACAAATCAACTTAACTGCTGTAACAAACAAGATAAGCTCAAATGAGGAACAGAAGGAGCCAGGAATGTGGGTGACCATGACGGTAGTGGCTAAAATAAGGCCTTTCTTTTGCACTCGATCCACACAAGGCACACTACAACATCGTCATCGGTCCTCTGCTCGTCATCTGTTGCCTTAGCCTTCCTCCAGCCTTGGTCTAGCCAAACCCAGCAAGCTACAGCCACTTCTCGAAATGTTTCAACAACCAAAAGATATAGCACCAATATTTCAAAATCATCTATTGCAACAATAAGCGGCAACAATTGCAAACTTGAGAATTTGTTTGAGAAAAAATGTACTTCAAGACATTGCAACATCCAAAAGATATACTCCCAACACTTCAAATCACCTATTTTAACAACAATCCTGATTGCTACAACAAATATATGGCACTAATGAAACATTTGAGAAGACACACCGCAACAAATGAAACACCTTATGCAACAATTTGAGAAAGTTGTTACAATAAATTAAGAAAATGCTTTCAACAAACATACTGAAGGAGAAGGTGGAGGAGGGCATGTGGCATTTGGGCATTGCCGATGAGCCAAGCTCAGAGGAGCATGGTGGCAGCAGCATCTTCCGCTCATCGTTTGCACCCAATCTCCTCTAGATCCAACATGCTCCTCACCATAGTAGCTTCAAATCCGATGAGCTTTGGCTACTCCTTAGAAAGGGGAGACCTCCGATGAGCTCCGGCTATGATGGAAGGTCTTCCTCGAGCATGAATTAAACACTCATGCAATGGCTTAGTCAAATCTCACTATAGTGATGATTAGGGAGAAAGAGAGGGGAGAGGAGGAAGTCCTATGAGAGAGGGGCAAGACTCTGATCGGTGAGAGCCACCGATGGGGGTTGGGGAAGAGGAGTGAGTTGGGATTTAGGTGGGAATGTTGGGATATTTAGGGAAGGAGAAGATGTTAAAGGAGAAGATTGGATGGTTTGTTGGGGCTCGAGGGTGATGTGGATAAGGTTTGCTTGGTTAGGTTGGAGGGACTGATGTGAGTGAAGCATTCGAGTGAATGCTGTCCCGTCGGACGTCTGACTAGATAGTACTCTCTTTGGTTAAAAAAAGAGCGACGCTACATAATATGTACAGTAAAAAAGAGCGACGGTACATAATATGTACATTCAAAGTGAAATAGTTTAACCAAAATTAATGTTTACAATATATGATTTAGATATATGAAAAATGATACTCTATGAAAAATGGTACTAGCTAGTTAATTTGTCATAAAAATAGTTTCATAATATTCCTCTTTGATAACCTTTCGTGAATATACGATGATAAAATAAAGTGGTTAAAGTGAAAACTCATTGACCTTAAAAAAGTAAAACAAAAACACTTTTTCTACGACTAGAGGGAGTAGCATTTTTTCCCCGGAGATCTGCAAATTCATGGTACGATTTGGCTATGGCATAAAAAAATAGAAAAATATGCTTCTGGCAAAATAATATAATAATATGGTGTAAAATAAATTGAGGCCATCCGTCGTCCAACTATCCATCAATCCCTTAAAAAATTCATATATTGCCTCATGATGCGTGTGATTTCATTTTTTAGCATCGGATAGAAAATTGTTTCCTTTTTCTTGGTTGTATTTCTTTTTTTGTAAAAACGTCTTGATCGACTGATCGTATATCTGCTATCGCATATTTGATCGGATGCTTCTTCAAACCAAGATGCATGGCATGGAAGATCTACTGTAACAAATATCTTAGTGATGTTGTGTTTCCTTCCATCATGACAGGGACCGTGTGATGCTTTAAAGACCAAAAAAAAAAGACTATAATGGTAAAGAATACCAGGCTCGACATAGCTGGTTTTCTAGCCTCTTAGTGTGGAATATATGGACCTCGGATATTTACATGGTGGGTCGCGAGGACCATCCAAGAGACGATGGGCCGAGCCAGCTACACAGAGATGGACACCACTCGGACTACCACTACCGTACCCAACAAGGAAGATCTGAAAATAGTAACCAACCTTGAATAGCAAAGACACGATTGTAATCTCGGATGCTAATATATTCGGCAAGAAAGGCTAGAGATAGAATCTTTACCTTGTAACCAATTAGACTCCTCCTTATAAACCCCGCCCCTCCACTATATAAAAGGGCGGGGGACCCTAGTTCGGAGGACAACACCGAACCCTAGAACATATGCACCACATCGAGATCGAGATCGTGATTCTCATCAAGATCGAGATACCTATAATCTCAGAACACAAGACTAGAGTATTATCTTCTTCATAAGGGTCTGAACATGTATAAACCTGTATCTTATGTTACCATCGAGTTTTAAATCTAGCGCCTAGCCCTATGATTATTATTGTCGACAATAAACATTGACATTTAGCAACCCTAGTTCTGCGTCCGCCACTTGATATGAACCCTAACTGCACGCCGGCGGCTTGAGTCTAGTCATGTTCTGCCCCTTTATATTAGCACACCCCACGCATGTGGCCAATTGTGTCCAATGCCAAATGCAACTAAAGATTTTTTGTATATTAAACTCGAGCTTTTTCTTGCCAAGTAGTACTACAAAGTACAAACAATCTTTCTGACAATTACAATTAAGTCAGCTTTGCTAGTCGAACCCTCCATCGAAAAAAAGGGCTTTGCTGGATTCATGCACGGGCAGACACCGCGTGGGATGCACGCCCGTTCATCTTGGTAATCTAGCTTATTTATTTGAGTAAATTTCATAAAACTACATATTACTTCTATAAATTATCAGAAAATAATATATTTTACACTGCTACAGAACTGGGCATCACAACCGGCCTATTAGAAGCGGTTTGGTGCGAACCCGTTGTGATGTTCGCACGAAGCGGTTAAGTGAAACAGCAGAGGAGAGGGCTTCGAAGCGGTTTGAGACACGAACCGCTTCAGTATGTTACTTTCTAGAAGCGGTTCTTGTCTCAAACCGCTTCTAATTTCGAAGCGGTTTGAGACAAGAACCGCTTGTAGAAAATCACATCTGAAGCGGTTCGTGGCTCAAACCGCTCGAAGCCTCCCAGCCCATTAAACCCTTCTTCCTCCACGAGCTGCAGGCAGCAGCAGAGATACGATCGAGCAGAGAAGGGCCGGCCCGGCTTTGTTCTTGGGAGGTGCTGTCCAAATTTTTAATTGGGGTGATTAGCTCCAAATTAAGTGTTTCAAGGTTAGTGACATCATGCCAACATCCTTCTCACCTAGATATTGCAATTTTTTTCAATGGATGTGGAGAAATCTTGAACTTTTTAGGCAAGAACATGCATGATCAAATTGTAGGGAGTTCTTCCCCAAAATTTATTTTGTATGCTTGTTTTTGTTGTTGTATGAAGATGTAGGGTGTAGATCTAGGTGTGTCGGTGTTTCGTAAAACCGGCAAGTAAATTTGTAGGTCTAGGGGCCGCGCGCTTCCCGTTCCTCGAATGGTTAGACTACAGGGGTCCAAAGTTTATCTTGGTTGGTGAATGTCCCTACATCCGATTCAGTGGTGGCGTTGTATTCTTTGGGATGCGGATGACCGCGAGTGGTTCTGATTTTTGAAGGGTCAAAACAGCCGCCCTTTGATGTTTAGAATGGACTCTCTACCGTTGGGTGACTCGGAATGGCTCCGATCGATCCCCTCTCATGAGACCCTGCTCCCTTTATATACATGTGGGGGGAGCAGGTTACACGGGCGCTCTTGAGGAGAGATGAAAAAACAAGAAGGGGTATGCTATGACCGGGAGTTGAATCCTATGCCTAGGCGCAGAGCTATTGATCTTGAAGTCCGGTCTTGGACTCTGACGCCTGTCCGTTGATAATCCTTGCCATACCGGGCCGGTAGACACATGGGGTTAGTCTTTGGCGTCCGTTTCTTCGGAAATGGCGTCTGATCGTCGTGTGCTTGCAGTCTTGGCGTCGGCGATGGTTGGCCGAGATTGCCTCAGAGGGCGCGCGTCTCCCTACTGTGCATGACCGGGCGATGGGACAGCTTGCTTGACTTTAACAATCCCTTGGGCCGCCTCGGGACGGTGCCACCTGCCCCTAGTGAGACTGGCGAGTCTGGCGAGACAGGTGCGCAGCCTAGGATCCGCCGGTGGTGAGGCGAAGGCCCTAGGTCGGAGTCGATCGGGGACCCCACCATAGGGACCCGTTGGGATTTCCGGCCAGATCCCTGAGTCGGGGCATGCGGGCGCGTCCGATCATAGCTGTGGTCGGAACCCCAGGTCGGATCCGACCAGGCTACAGGTCGGGGCCTGATGGTGGCTCCGACCTGCGATGTGGTCGGAGCCTGTGGGCTGGACCGAAACCGATGGTCCTCCGCTTCTTGAAGGTACCCCCTATTTTGGGTTGGGCCTGAGTAGGCCCATCTGATATCTTCGCTTGTATTGACAACTTCATAGTCGAAGCCTTGCTGTGGGGTACCCCCGGTATAAGTATTCATCAGTAGCCCCCGGGATCGCCCCGGAACGCGCGTGTTTCTGGGCGATCCGTCGCCTTTTGACAGGTCGACCGTCTTGGTCGACCGATCTTTTCGAGTCTTGTGTGGCCTCACGTAGTCTTCCAGAGCCCCCAAGCGGTCGGAGGCTGGTTGGGGGTTATCAGTTATTAGTGATTCAAGCCGGGCGGGCGCTCCTGATGGCCCACATACTTTGCGGGATTCAGCCGACTTGGTCGGCAGAGCCCTACCGGGGGTTTGTACGGGAGGTGCTGTTCGATCCTGAGCCCCCAGGCGAGTTTGTGAAACTTGGTGGAGTCCTTCCGACTCATTGAGCTAATTCGCTGGTGGCTTGTGGCCTTACGGTGGTGTAGCTCCCGAGCCCCCGAGCAGGTCGGAGAGCTGTTCGGGGGGTTTCCCTGACCGAAATGCTGGTCCTACGTTTTGGGCGGACGCTTGCCTTGGCTGGCAGGGAGGCCCACGCGCCTTGACGAGGCCCCAGTTTCTGGGTGCTCGTTTTACGTCATAGCTAGACGCATTTGTTGGCTGGTTTTACACCGGAGCTTGGGCGAGGGGCGTCCGTCCCAAATCCTCGTCTTGTGAGGCTATTCGCGGGAGGAGCATGTTATGCATCCCACGTGTACGCCCGCCCGCAGTGTGGGACTGGAGGGTGAGCAATCGCGTGCTTGCCAAGCGCCGGCTCGAGCACCGTGCTCGTGGAGCTACTGGCGGGTTATCCGAGTGGGCCCTAGAGACCCCTACTAAGGGGATCTTTTTCCGAGCGGACGATCCCTGAGTCGGGCGTCCGACCCACTGGGGGCGACCCATGAGAGCCTTTCTTTACTCGATCCCGTATCGGTCCCCGAGTCGTCAGCCGACCCGGAGTGCAGCTGGCTGCCACCCTACGTCGGGTTCCGTGGGAGAGCGTGAAGTATGGTCTCGGACACGAGTTAAGGTGATTGGGTCGTCCGCCGACCCAACTGGGGGCCCACTGGGGGCTCACCTCGTTCTCGTCCCTTGCTCACTTTGCACCCCGGGGCGACCTCGAAACCTCTAGGGTTGTCAAGGCTTCGAGCCCTGCGGTGTTTCAATGTTCTCGCCACCTCGGGGCCGTCCGTGGCCCGGCGGACTTTTTACCGATGCGGCCCAGCTGATCCAATCTAGAGGCTAAAAAACAGAGGGCCGTGGGACGGGGCGCCAGCAGTAGTGCTCCTGGCGCCCTCCCGTCCGGCATTTAATGCGGAAAAAAGATTTGGAAAGGATATGCCTTCGCTAGCGGCACTGTGCGGCAACTCGACGGGACGTGCGGCGCTTGTTTCGAGGCGACGTCTGCTTTGACCGTCACTCTGACCGGACGGCGCCCGTTCGGTGCCTGCAAAACCAACGCGGGGGGGCGGACTCTCGCGTTTTCCCTTCGCGCGCAAGCATCCTCCTGCTCAAGAGAAGAAAGCGAAAAAAGTCCGGGAGTTTGTTCCTTACCCTTTCCCGTTTC
Source organism: Guadua angustifolia (assembly GCA_036346375.1). NCBI lineage: Eukaryota > Viridiplantae > Streptophyta > Magnoliopsida > Poales > Poaceae > Guadua > Guadua angustifolia. The sequence goes on from CM070520.1 coordinate 38,485,092, forward strand.
CCATCCTCGTGCCGCCGGAGATGTCGTGGCCCGAATGCTCCATCTCGCCCAGCCGTGCTCAAGGCTTGGAGAGGAAAGGGTTCCTCCCGCCGCTTGACGTCTCGCGGTGGAGGGTGCCGACGGGGGCCGCGGTCCCCGCCCCTGCTGACGACGAGATCGTCGTACCCGCCTCCTTTTACGAGCGCGGGTTCGGACTTCCACTCCACTGGTTCGTTCGTGGACTGCTGCACCACTATAAGGTCGAGGTGCACCAGCTCAACCCCCACGGAGTGCTCCATATTGCGGTCTTCATCACGTTGTGCGAGGCGTTCCTAGGGATTGATCCCCACTGGGCGCTCTGGAAGTATTTCTTTCACGCCAAGTCGAGGAAAGATCAGTCGATGGGCCCCCTGGTGCTCATGGGCGGCGTAGCTCTTCAGATGCACTCGGGGCATGGCGGATTATGTTGATTTGAAGGTCGCCGTCGTCGAGCAAACCGGTGGCACTCGAATGGTTCTCGTCCGGAACCCGGAGGGGAGTGCCGACTCTTCTCCGGCCGCATACAATGGCGAGGAGGAATAGTCTGGGGAAGCTTGACAACAGGAGAGGAAGCAGTGGAGGTGATCGTCGAGAGGATCAAGGCCCGGTGATCACGGGGCCGGCCGTGAGACCATCGTGCACGCCTTCATGAGGATCTGCGTTCAACCTCTCATGGCGAGGACCGCCCCATGTTCGATATGGGGGTCCACGACCCCATGCGGATGGTGGAGGCGGAACTCGTCGAGTCGGAGGTCGAGGCTAGGGTGGCCGCCGTATTGGTCGGTTGCGCCACCGTGGCGGTGGGCGGCCAACCCGAGCCCTTTTCGGCGAGTCACCCTCCGGACCTGGTAAGCCGTGCTGTCCGTTCTTTCCTTTCCCTTCTCCTTTCAGCGCGGCCTTTCGTGCATCGCCTGACCGGTGTCTTTATACCACCCAGGGGTTGGCCGGGATGGTCTCCCGAGTGTTACTGCCGGAGGAGAAAGCACAGAGGGCCGCGGCCCGCAAGATTTCCGAGCAGCGGGAGTCCGCTCGGAAGAAGCGGAGGGAGGAGAAAAGGAAGAGAAAGAGGAAAGAACGCTTGGCGAGGGGCGCGGGGCGAGGAGGTCTCCGAGTCGACCATTGCTGGGACAGCCGATTCGGGGTCATCCTCGAGCACCGATGGCGGCCACATTTCCGATCCATACCGTAGGGTCCTCTTCGGGTCGTCGGTCCCTGGCGGACCGAGCGAAGGCCTTGCGGCTGGGGTCGTTGTCGCCGCGCCCCAGGTGAAGGTGCCCCCGTTGGAGATATCTCTGGGCAAACGAGGGGGCGACTTGTCTTCGCCAGGAGGGTCGGCGAAAAATGCGCTCCGCTTCGGCCGTCTGCGATGGTGGGGCGCCTGCCGGTCGGCCCAGCCGCGCGTGGTCAGCGTCAGGCGCCGCCGCCCGTGGTCCCGGATCGGCGCAGAAACGGTCCGAGGATCCGGGATATAAGGAACTCGATCCGGCGCCGCCAGTGGGTCGGGCCTTGCCCAGAGGTCGAAATAGGGAGGCGACCTCCGCCACCGCCGGCGAGGCCTGTTCCGCCCATCTGCGGTCTCGGCGGCTAACTTTGGCCTCGCCGTCGCCGACAGCGGGACCTCTGGCGCTGGGCCGATGGGGAGCGGACCCATGTCGTGATTGCGGACGGCGCCGAAGCGGCCTCGCTATTACATTGCCGCGGACTTCGCCCAGCGGCGGATGCGATCACGGCATGGTGAAGGGCGGAGGTCGGGCCCGATCTCCCGCTTGCCCGGGAGCCCCGACCTGTGCTGACCTGGGGCGGCCGTGACCCCACCGGCGAGCCACTGTTTGTGCTGGATGACGACGCGGAGGCCGAGTTGTGGAGGACCTTCGAAGACGGCAAGCGACGGGTCGCGACTTAGGTGGATCAGGCCCGAAGAGCTTACACGCTCTTCCCATTGCGCCGACGAGGCATCAGGCGTGATTTCTGAGGTGGACATCCCAATCGGCACGGTAAGCTGAGTCGGGGCCTTAGCTTCAGTCTCCGACTTGTTTTCAGCGATCGATGAGTCTAATGAAGTGTCTGCTTTTTGCAGGAACTGAAGCTCTGCTCGGTGAGTAAAGCAGGGTTCCTCCGAGTTTTGCATGGCTAGGGCGAGGGGGAAGCCAGCCGCTTCAGACCGAAGCTACGTTGGCTCGACGCCTGAACGAGATGGGCGGAGGCGGCAGAGACGCAGCAGAAATTTGAGTCTCTTCTGACGGAGGCCAACAGCGCTGTGGATGTTGTTGTCGCCATGAGGAGGCAGCATTGTCGAAGCGCCCGCCGGATCAAATATGACCAGGTCCGGGAGGAGCTTGATTCTGAGAGGAGGAGCGCCGAGCATGAAAGGGAGGCCCGGGCCAAGGCCAAAGAGGATCTCCAGCGTTCGGAGGCTACTGCGGACGGTAAGCCACCCGATCCTAGCTTGAAGATTCTGCTATCGTAGATTGTTCGGTATGCCTCTGACGCTTGTAGCGGCCTGTAGAGTTGCGGAGGAGACTTGGCGATGCTGCAGAGACGCAGAAATTGGCCGTGGAGGAACGTGATACGGCACTCGCGTCGCGTGAGGTAGCGCTGGCGGAGAAGAAATTGGCGGAGGAGGATTTGTCCGTGGATCGCCGAGCCGATAGCCCTCCGTGAGGCCGCCAGAGGTTCGCAATCGGTGTTTCGGGGCGCCGTGCTAGCTCGTGTGCCGGAGCACGTCGAGCGCTCGGTGAGCGTGGGAGCCGAGCTTGGGGTTACCTCGGCACTTGTCCTCGTTGCCTCCCATTATGACGATGTCGACTTCGAGGTCATCAGTAGCGGGGTCGCCGCAGACCAAACCGATTAGCAGGTCGAGGAGCTGAGGACTCGGATTGACCCGTATGCCGCAACAATCGCCAGCCGGATATCGCCGCAGGATATCCTCCATCGGGACGAGGGAGAAAATTAGCTGCTCTTGCTTTTGTTGATGTAAAGACTTCGTTGTACGTTGGATTAAAGTTTGTTTGGGCTGGTCGGATCGGCCCGTCAATCTGGTTTTTGCTTATTTATACCCCCACGACAAGTGCCTTACGAACTGTAGCTTTAGGAACCGCGAAGGTTACCTGAGCGTAAGTCGGTACGCCATTGCATTGTTCGGAGGAGGCGTAAATAACCATCTTAGGATTGAGATATTTTGCTTGGTGCCTGCCGCGGGGCTGGAATGTTTATGACCGGCCATGGTTCTCATCGCTCGGGCACTTCCTTCTTCCATAAAGCGCTACTTCACAACCATAGCCACTGGGGCGTAGGCCGTAGCGTTCAGGTCAGTAGGGTTGCCGCTAGAGAGATCCAAGTGGCTAGTCGGGTCACCAGTCCGTGCGGGCGTGTGGTGTTGTAGCCCCCGAGTGATGCGTGGGGGCCGATATGCCGGCCGCCACGCGGCACTTGAGCTCGGGAGGAAGGAAGCAAGCTTAGGGAAGAATTTTCTTAGCTGGTAGCCGGTGTTTCGGTTTTCTTCAGCCGATGGGCCTGCTTCCATGATGCCCGGTGTGATCGTGGCGGCCCAGAAACTTGAACCGAAGAGTCGTGTCGCGCCTCTGTTGGGAGCGGTGCCCCTGCGCCAGGTCTTGTTGCATTTAATGCGGGAAGTGGGGAGTGGCGAGGCCCTGTCGTGTCGCTCTGGGCATGGAGTTAATGCGCGCGTCGCGCCGTCCGACGCGTCGCCTTCTTCGGTCGCTTCGCCTCGCCCATATAAATAGGTTGAGGAGGGCGAAAGCGACCACGTTCAGCCAGATTAACGCCGCTGCGCCGTCCTTTCGCCTTTTTCTTCCAGTTTCCTGAGTCAGCGAGAAATGGCTAGCGGCGGTGACGATCGGAGGGCTGAGAAGCGAGTGGCCGTGGTGGAACCACACGGTTCGGTCCCCAAGAAGTCTCGTGCCGGTGCTGGACCCTCGGCCGGGGCGATGAAGATCAAGATCACCCTGCCTTCGTCGGTCTTTCGTATCGGGAACCCCCAATCGAGGTGAGGGTTCGTCGATCGGCGCTGGGGTTGCCTTTATCTTGTTTTTGCTGACGCGGGGTCTCTTCTTTCCTTTGCTAGCGCTTCTGGCTCGGGCTTGGTTCCACCTCCCGCGACGCGGGAGATGGCGGTTGTCGTTCCGCCTGTGGCCTCGACTGGTCTCCCTTCGACGGGAGGCACACCGGCAGACTTGGCGGTGGCGCTGGCGGGGCTGCAGGCCTCTCTTGATGCCCAGGCCACCGCGACTGCTGCCCGGGAGGCGGACGCGTTTTGGCAGCGGTCGCGAGTCCAGGTCGTCGAGAAGGAGCTCGCCAAGGCGCGTGAGGAGGCGCAGGCGCAGCGAAGGGGCTGCGGCCGTAGTCACGGAAGAGGGGCTCATGGCAAACGCAGCAAGCGGCGACGTGGGCGACTTCGGGCCGAAAACATCGGCGCCGTGCCGACAGTCAGACGCGAGCGCCGCACACTCGCAAGAAGAGTCTCCCGCCATGCTCCGCCCCTACATTTGAGAGCATGTGCCGAGCTCGAGGTGTTTTGGGTGGGGCCGACGAGGCCGAGCGGATCGCAGAGCAAGATGCCTTCGGGTTTCCTGGCACCGAGGCTCTAGATGACCTCCCGGGCCTCCTGGCGAAAGGCTGCCGCCATGCCAGGAGCGGCGATCGCCACCGACGCTGTGGAGTATGTCTCTCGCTCATTGCGCCACCGTGACGCCTCCTTCTGCGTGCACACAGCCATCGCTGGGATCGAAGGAGACCCGCGCGAGATGCGAGCGAAAGTGCACACGGCGGCGGAGACGGTGGCGGGGCTAGGCGTGGTCACCGTGGGCCCCGAGGTCGGCAGCTCCGATGACGATGACGACGATGACGACGACTTCGCTGGGTGATCCTCCAGGCGCCGACTCAGGATGCTCTTTTTTTTGTTTTTGTTTTGATCAAGCTGTATGTTTTTTGGGACACTTTGTTGGTGTGTTTTTATAATCTAGACTTTGCCACTTGCATTTTCTTCTGTGATGCGCACCTGCTCGGACGGCCATCGTCCTCGGGGTCCCTGGGACCCTTCGAACGTAGCTCGGAGCGTTGGTACGTAGATGAAGACATAAGGCGGTACCATGACGCTAGGGCTAGGCTTGGCATTGGCAGGCCACGGGAGCGGAATGTTCTCGACCAGCTATGGTTTATGCCGCGTAGGTACCTCCCTTGTTTGCAAAGCACTATTTCGTGACCGTTGCCGCCAGGGCATAGGCCATAGTGCCCGAACAAGGGATTAGAATCGAAGAACCAACATACCAGCCGAAGTCATCGGCCTTGGTGGGCTTGCAGTGCGTTCGCACGCATTTGAGCGGGAGGAGAGCGTTGCCGGAAGGTCGCCGTTCATTCCGCATGGGCATGCCCTTCTCCCGCGAGGCGCCACTTAGTAACCGTAGCCGCTGGGGCATAGGTCGTGACGCTTGGGTCGACATGGGTTACCATCCGGAAGAACAACGGTCAATCGGGTCGCTATTCCCACTAAGTGTGCACGAAGCAACCGCCCCCGTGTGTTTGCAGGGAACAGGGCACGGCCGTCATGGGACCTTGAGGCGCTAAGGGAATGCAAGTGGTGTCAAGAAAGGGATTACCTCAGCCTTTGGGCCGGAACGCGCCTGAGCGGGGTGGCATTGGGCTTTGGTTGCGCCTACCAGACGCGCCGACGCTCGCGGGTCGAGGCGGCTCACTGCGCAGACGGCCCGGCCAAGGAGCGGAGATCGAACGTCATAGATCGCTTCGCGGCGGTGGCGTCCTTTCGCCACCGTCCCGTCCCATCGCCGCCCAGCGCGACGTGGCTCTTTAATGCGCCATGATGGCTCCTCGCATTGAGCCGTGGGACGGACGGGATGCCTTGGCGTCGTGGACGAGGCATCGCTTGCCCGGGCTGCACTGCCCTTTGCCTATAAATAGGGTCTTGGGGCGAGGTAGCATTGTGCTCGGCATTCGTGTGCGCTTTCCTTCATCCTTCCTCCAGCCAATCTGTCTTGTGGGGAGGTTTGAGCGGACGAGATGGCGAGCGGTGGTGAGGACGGTGAGAGGGCCAACGGGCGGCCGACGGAGGGAGACTCGTGGGGCGTTGACCCCAAGAGGCTCCGCGTGGACGCCGGGACATCCACGACGAGGAATGAGCTTGTGCTGCCCTCGTCGACCTTCTCCATCTGGAACCCGCCACCCGCGTAAGTTTCTATAGGTTCGTCACAGCGTAACCTTGTCTCCTCGCATCTGATGGTGATGTTCTTGTATTTTCTCGCAGCTCAATTGGGTAGGGTATGACGCCTCGCCTTCCTCGACGAACGGGACCGCAGGGCCACCGGGCCATTCATTGGTGGTGACTCTCGCGGCCTTCGCCGTTCCTGTGAGGTGTAGGCGTCAAGGGTGCGCCGAGGTCACCAAGAGGCCGCGGAGGGGCAGCGGGCGCGTGCCCGGGCTGCTGAAGCGGAGATTGCCCGGATGCGCGAGGAGCACGAGGTTCTCCTTTCCGTGCTTCGTCCCGTGTACGAGAGCATGGGCAGGAGCGTGAGGCCTCTGGGGATGCGGTTGGACGAGCCACTGGAGCGCACCACCCAGCAGTACGCCTCGTGCCTCGCCCGAATGGCCGGGTCCCTGGCGTACCTGCCTCTGGCCCTGCGGGAGCGCTCCGCCCGCGAGGGGCGGAGGGTCGCCTCGGTGGTGGCGGAGTACGTGCTTGCCTGCTGCGCCAGCCGCGACTCTTCTTTTTGACGCGTGGCGCACTCGCCGAGATCGAAGCAGACTCGGCACTGCACAGGGTAGGTGCAGCGCATGGAGATGGTAGCGAGGCGAGTGCGCCTCGAGGTCTCAGATGATGAGGCCGATGGGGAGGAGGGCGCCGGTCCAGTCGGCCCTTCCTTTGGCTGGGAAACCTCCACTTAGGCGCCCCCAGCGTCGGCGTCGGAACTTGCCTCCGACGCGGGGACGCTGTCCGGGGTCGCTGTGGTGCTTGTTTGAGCATCCAGAGCTCGTGGGACGGGCGGCTCGGCACCGGCGCTTTTCCGGGCGATCTTGTGTGATGCCTTTTCCGGACGCTGCTCATCGGTGAAGTCGTTTTGAGCAGCGTTGGTCGCTACGCTGCAGAGCCACACTTGCACCTGCGAAGACGGCAGTCCACTCTTGATTCCGGAGTGTTAGATACATCGTAGTGGCAGATGTCCTCCTTATCCAAGACGGCGGTCCGCCTTCGTGCTGCCTCTTTTGCACAGCAACAGGCTTTGATCCGCTAATCTTTTAGCTTTAGACGATGCTCATGTAAGGTAGGTCGTAGAGGACCAGTACGCATTTGCATGTTTCTGAATGATGTAAGGAAATGAATATTTGGGAAGTCAAGTTTACTCCATGTTTTGATTTTTACATTTCCTTCGTGCTTGCAAGCTCATGTTAGCGCATCGTAGCTCTTGAAACCGCTGGGGTTATTCGAGCGTAGGTCCGAGCATGGACACTTTGAGGTAATGATACAGGGAGCAAAAACTTGGCCACGAATGGCTCTTCCGACCGACTACTGGTTGCCCAACACAGGTTCTTCTCCCTCTTCCAGAGCGCTGCTTCGCGACCATCGCCACCGAAAACCGCCGGAGTTTTGGTGTGGGTCGCAGCACTTGGGTTGAGGAGATCACTGCTAGGGAGGGATCTGAGACCGGTCGGAACACCGAATCGTGGGCTTAATATGAGATGCATGCCCTCCGAGCGAGCCAGACGCCACCCGAGCTCGGAGCGTTGCAGGAAACGCGGGGGAAGCGGAAAGCTTCAGGGGTAGAATCGCCTGAGCTTCTCGATGTTCCAAGCGTTTGGGATGACATCGCCTGCAGCATCCTTGAGTCGGTAGGTGCCGGGCCGGAGGACCTCCACGATGGTGAAGGGACCTTCCCACGGAGGAGAAAGCTTGTGCTTGCCTACGTTGGATCGACTCTGCGCAGACCAGTCACCAACGCTGAAGGAGCGACCTCAACTCGGCGCGCATGTGGTAGCGGCGAGCGCTCATTGGTATTTGGCCGACCGCAGATGCCACACGCGCGCCTCATCGAGTTGATCGACTGCGTCTTGCTGTGCTTCGAGCCCCCGTGCCTCGTCGAAGGCTCGAAGCCTTGGGGCGCCATACTCCAAGTTGGTTGGCAATACTGCTTCGGCGCCGAACACCAGGAAAAATGGTGTGAACCCGGTCGACCGGCTTGGGGTAGTCCGCAGGCTCTAGAGAACGGAGGGCAGCTTGGCCGCCCATCGTCCTGTGAATTTCTTCAATCAGCTGAAAATCCTGGGCTTGAGCCCCTGGAGAATCATACCGTTTGCTCGCTCGACCTGGCCGTTGGTTCGCGGATGGGCTACGGCCGCCCAGTCGACGCGGATATGGAAGTCGTCACAGAACTCAAGGAATTCTTTCCCCGTGAACTGTGTCCCGTTGTCGGTGATAATGGAGTTTGGGACTCCAAATCGATAAACAATGTCGAGGAAGAAATTGGTCGTCAGACCGATGTGATGGTGGCAACCGCTTAGCCTCGATCCACTTGGTGAACTTGTCCACCGCAACGAGAAGGTGGGTGAAACCTCCGGAGCCTTTTTGAAGGGCCCGACCAGTCGAGTCCCTGCACCGCAAACGGCCAGTGATGGGGATCGCCCGGAGGGCTTGCGCGGCGATGAGTTTGGCGGGCGAAGAATCGCATCTCGCAGTGCGGACGATTTGTTACGTCGGCCACGGCGGTTAGCCAATAGAACCCTTGAAAAGCCTTTCCCACGAGGGATTGCGGGCGGCGTAGGCTACAAATTCCGCCGTGGATGTCAAGCAACAACTCCTTCCCGCGATCAACGGAATGCACATCAGAGGACTCCGACAAAGCCGCTTGTAGAGGTCTTTTCTGACCAGGATGAATTACTTGGCCCACCGAGCGAGGCGCCGGGCCTCGGTCGGGTCGGCGGGGAGTGACCCGTCTCGCTACCGGTCGATGAAGGGTTTCCTCGGCCGAGTCTGTTATTAGCACGGCCGACTCGATTGACGACGCCGCGTCCGATCGCCTGTAGTCGGAGCGGCTACGCCCGTGGGTGTCCTCTGCCGTTGTTTGGTCCCATCGGACGGACGGTTGGTGAAGATCGAGGACGAAAATTTCGGATGGGATCGCCTTTGCCGACGCGAGGTTGGCGAGGTAGTCGGCCTCGCCGCTCGACGCCGGTAGCTATGATGGAGCTCAAGCCCTTGAACTTTTCTTCGAGGTTATGCGACTTCACTAAAGAGGGTCGCCATGCGAGGGTCGCGGGCCTCGCCGCTTTCATGACTGGTCCACGACCAGCTTTGGAATCGCCATGACGAGAAAGCGGCGGCGCCGAGGTCGGCAGGGATCCGGAGACCGTTGACGAGGGCTTCATATTCCGCGACGTTGTTGGTGGCGTCGAAGAGTAGTCAGATGACGTACTGGAGTTTGTTCCCAAGTGGGGAGACAATGACGACCCCAGCTCCGGCCCCGTTCTTCGTGTAAGACCCGTCGAAGTACATCGTCCAGTACTCGGGGTCCTCGAGTACGGGAGGCGCCTGGGCCTCCGTCCACTTGGTGACGAAGTCCGCCAAGACCTGCGACTTGATCGCCGTCCGGGGGACATAGGATATGTCGTGGCCGTTGAGCTCGAGAGCCCACTTGGCTATCCTCCCTGACGCGTCACGGTTGCGGATGATCTCGCCGAGTGGCGAGGACGTTACCACGAGGATGGGATGCCTGTGAAAATAATGGACCAACTTTCGTTTTGTGATGAGCACCGCATAGAGCTGCTTTTGTACCTGGGGATACCGGGTTTTGGATTCAGAAAGCACTTCACTGACGAAGTACACCGGCCGCTGTACCTTGAGTGCACGACCTTCTTCTGCTCGCTCCACAACAAGTGCCGCGCTGACGACCTGGGTCATAGCGGCAATGTATAGGAGGAGCGACTCGTCTGGCGCCGGGGCGACCAGCACCAGAGGTGAAGTCAAGAAAGTCTTCAGTCTATCAAGGGCTTCCTGCGCTTCTTGGGTCCAGGTAAACCGGTCGGACTTTTTGAGCAGCTTGTAGAGCGGCATCCCACGTTCGCCGAGGCGGGACACGAAACGGCTCAAGGTCATGAGGCATCCGGTCGACTCTCGACCCCTTTAGGTCGGCGATCGGCCCCATCTTCAAGATCGCCGAGATCTTCTCGCGATTGGCCTCGATCCCGCGCTCGGAGATGATGAAGCCGAGCAGCTTTCCTTTCGGGACCCCGAAGACACACTTCTCGAGGTTGAGTTTTATGCGGAACCGTCGGAGGTTCGCGAAAGTTTCTTCTAGGTCGGCGACTAAGTCATCAGCCTTCCTGGTTTTGACGACGAGGTCGTCGACATATACCTTGATGTTACGGCCGATTTGGTCGTCGAAACACGTTTGCATACATCGCTGGTATGTAGCACCCGCGTTTTTCAACCCAAAAGGCATTGTTACGTAACAAAACGAGCCGAACGGAGTGATGAAGGAGGTGGCGAAATGGTCGACTCCTTCATCGCTATCCGGTGATAGCCCCGAGTAGGCATCCGCATTGATAGGGATTCGTGATCCCGCCGCTGAGTCGACGACCGCCGACACGAGGCAATGGAAAAGGGTCCTGGGATGTGCCTTATTCCAGCTTGTGTAGTCAACGACATTCTCCATTGCCCGGACTTCTTTTTTACAAGAACAGGGTTGGCAAGCCACTCGGGGTGGCGCACCTCTTTTATAAACCCTGCGGCCAAAAGTTTGGCGATCTCTCCTCCTATGATCTTGCGATTCTCCTCGTCGAAGCGGCAAGAACGTTAGTGACCGGCCTTGAGCCAGGCCGGATGTTCAGGGAGTGCTCGGCGACCTCCCGCGGGATGCTTGGCATATCGGAGGGCTTCCATGCGAAGACATCTCGGCTGGCGCGGAGGAAGTCGACGAGCGCGTCTTCCTATTTAGCGGGAGCGTAGCTCCGACCCGCATGGTCTTGGTCGGATCGCTGGGATCGACGCGCGACCGCCTTAGTGTCCTCGGCGGATTGAAAGAGCCCACTCGATTTCTTTGGAATCGGGTGGACTCGAGGACCGCTTTGCGAGAACTCGAGCTCAGGCCGCAATGAGCTCCGACGCGAGCTCACAGCCATCAAGGCCACAAACAGAGGTGAGCTGGAAAGACGCGCCACGGTGATGACTCCTGCGCCCCAGATCTTCATTTTGAGATAGGTGTAGTTGGGGATTGCCATGTACTTGGCGAGCATGGCCTCCCATGATGGCGCGTAGGAACCGCGAAACCCTACGACTCGGAGGTGAGGGTCTCGTCCGAAGTTATCCGGCTCCCAAAGTGATGGGCGGTCGATCCGCCCTAGCGGTAGGCTGTTGGCCCGGACGACGCCGTGGAAAGGCGCTTTGCTCTACCGAGGCGCGAAAGCGAGGAATCCATATGGCGCCGAGAGTATCAACGCATAAGATGTTGATACTACCGCCGCCGCCCATAAGCACTTTGACAAAGCGTTTGCCCCACGACGGGCGCACGACTAGCGGGTATCTCCCGGCGTAGGACATGATCGGGTGATCGCCCGATCGAAGGTGATCGGCGATCCGACCACCGGAGGTATTGGCGCGCGCGGGCGCCGCGCGTGAACTTCACGAAGGGCGAGCTTGAGCCGCCGCTTGTCGGCATAGCTCACCGGTCCACCGAAGATCATGAGGCAACCATCGGGTTCTGGGAACTTGGCGTCCGCGTCCTTGGGCCCGGCATCGGCTGCCGGGTCCTGCTTCTTTCCTTTACCCTGCGTAGGGGTTTCGGAAAGGAGGCGTCTCAGAGTCTGGCACTCCTTGTATTTGTGCTTGACGGGGTACCCGTGATTCGGACACGGGCCCTCCATCAATTTCTCAAAGTGGTCGGCAGAGGCTGCCTACCGCGCCTGTTGCTTGGCAGGGCGATCGGCTGCCGCGACCTCGTGGTCCTTGCGGACCTGCTTCCCCTTCCGCTTCCTTTTTTTGAGCGGTCGTGGGGGTCGGCTGCTTCAGCCAGACTCTGCTTGGCCTTCCCTTGTCGAAGATGGCCCCATAGCCTCCTCCCTGCAGGCATGGTTGGTGGCGGCGTCGAGCAATTCCTTAGTGGTTTTGGGCTTGACGCAGCTTCAACTTGTGCACCAAGGCTTTACACGTGGTGCCAGAGATGAATGCTCGACGACGCTCGGCGTCCGACATCGGGAGCTCGTTATAATCGCTGGGAGAAATGACGGATGTAATCCCGGAGCGTTTCTCCTGGCTGTTGTTTACAGCTTTTCAAGTCCCAGGAGTTCCTAGGGCGCTTATAAGTGCCCTGGAAATTGCCGACGAAGACGCTCTTTAGGTCGGCCCAGCTCCTGATTGAGTCGGTGGGCAAGTACTCGAGCCAGGCTCGAGCCAAGTCTGCTAGGTAGATCGGGAGGTACTGGATGATAAAGAAGTCATCCAGAGCTCACGGCCGACAAGCGGCCGTAATCCTTGAGCTGCATATCGGGGTTCGTGGCCCCCATGTATTTGGCTATATTGACGGGTGCCCGGAACCGGGCAGGAAAGTCGGCGTGGCGGATCCTTCGCGTGAACTCCCGTGGCCCCGAACCGCCGTGGCTGGGCCGTGGTCGCTGCACGGCCGCGGCCGACCTGGCGATCGGGCCGCCGCGACCGTCGGCCTCCTTCTCGCGTCAAGGGTGTCGCGGTAGTTGTGGTTTTGGCCGAGGCGCTGGCGGGCCGGGGTGTGTGAGGCTTGGGGCCGCTCCGGCCGCTGCATCGTCTTGGCCGGGTTCTGGTGAACACGGCTTTGCTTGCCCGAAAGGGTGCCCGACTGATGGGGGCCTAGGGCCGGCATGTGTTGCACAGAGGCACACTCTACCAGCCCTCGGAGGTTTTGGTAGGCGGCCCTGGCCCCCGGATCAGTCGGTTCGGGGATGCCACGAAGCGGTGATCATGCCGCAGCTGATGATATTCGAGTTGGAAGGGGAAGTATGGGCGCTTCCCCCTCCATTAGCCGGTCATTGTACTGATGGGCTCACCACGGGCGCCGCCAGTACTGGGAGGAGTGACTCGCCCGGGCAGCCTGGCTTCCGCCAAGCTCGCCTCAGCCACCTTCGGTCCCCCATGCATTGTTAAGTACGACAGGTGAGCCTGGGGCCTTCCGCCCTCAGCCGACGGTCCCCTCTCGGCGCGTCTGTCGCCACGAGGTGGGAGTCGGCTCACGCTTGCAGGCTGCTTGGCCGGGTGCCACCATAGCACGCATGAGAGTACGGTTCCGCGGAACCGCCTGGTCTGAGCTGGAGTCGCCTTTGGAGGAGTTTCAAAGATCTCGTGGACGGAGGCCGACGCATAGCCGGTCATTGCCACGAAGCGTGAACCAGCGGGAGGCAAGGTTTCTACCCGCGTGAACACATGCGCGCTACCATTAGGGGCGGCGCACCGTTCTGCGGGCTCCGCGGTCCATACGGAGGCTTCGAGCCGTAAGTTACCGAAAATGTCGGCGAGGAAGCTCGAGCCCTTGGAGAGGGCCTGGTCCCAGAAGACGGTGGGGGCGAGCGCGAGCTCTCCCATCGGTGTGGCGACGAAGTCGAGGGAGCCGAACCGGATCCCCCTCGTAACGGCGCGTCATTGTGGTGAAGGAGGCCATCAAGGAAACAAGCGGGAATCCGGAGATGTCAGCACGCGAGGCCCCTACCTGGCGCGCCAACTATCGGTGTTTCTAAAACCGGCAAGTAAATTTGTAGGTCTAGGGCCGCCAAGGCTTCCCTCTCGAATGGTTAGACTACTGAGGGTCCAAAGTTTATATCGTTCAGCCGAATGTCCCACGCCCAGCCGAGTGGTGGCGTTGTATTGCTGGGGATGCGGATGACCGCGAGTGGTTACAGTTTTTCGAAGGGGTCCGACAGGCCGGCCCTTTGATGTTTAGAATGGACTCTCTACCGTTGGGTGACTCGGAATGGCTCCGATCGATCCCTCCTCATGAGACCCTGCTCCCTTTATGTACATGTGGGGGGAGCAGGTTACACGGGCGCTCTTGAGGAGAGATGAAAAAACAAGAAGGGGTATGCTATGACCGGGAGTTGAATCCTATGCCTAGGCGCAGAGCTATTGATCTTGAAGTCCGGTCTTGGACTCTGACGCCTGTCCGTTGATAATCCTTGCCATACCGGGCCGGTAGACACATGGGGTTGGTGCTGGCGTCCCGTTTCTTTGGGAAATGGCGTACCGACTGTCTGTGTGCTTGCCAGGTGCTGACGTCGACAGTGGTTGGCTTCTGAGATTGCCTCGGGAGGGCGCGCATCTCCCTACTGTGCATGACCAAGCGATGGGACAGCTTGCTTGACTTTAACAATCCTTGGGCGCCTCGGGGACGTGCCACTGCCCCTAGTGAGACCGGGCGAGACAGCGCAGCTCTAGGATCCGCGGGTGGAGGCGAAGGCCCTAGGTCGAGTCGATCGGGACCCCACCATAGGGACCCGCTGGGATTTTCGCCGATCCTCGAGTCGGGGCATGTGGCGCGTCCGATCATAGCTGTGGTCGGAACCCCAGGTCGGATCCGACCAGGCTGCAGGTCGGGGCCTGATGGTGGCTCCGACCTGCGATGTGGTCGGAGCCTGTGGGCCGGACCGAAACCGATGGTCCTCCGCTTCTTGAAGGTACCCCCTGTTTTGGGTTGGGCCTGAGTAGGCCCATCTGATATCTTCGCTTGTATTGACAACTTCATAGTCGAAGCCTTGCTGTGGGGTACCCCCGGTATAAGTATTCATCAAGGTGCTTGTACTTTTAGAATCTTAAATATCACAATAAGTTGGGGAGATCTAGGTACATTGCAAGGAAGTAATTATTGGTGTATGAAATAAAATAGAAAAAATGTAGAAGGATAAAAAATAATTACAAAGGTAGAAAGGATAAAAAATTAGAAAGGTATGTTTTTAATTGTATGATGGTGTAGGTGGAGCTTTTTTTGTTGGAGAAGAAAAAAAATATGGTCATTAATTGTAGACTCAAGAAGGAAAAATAATTAGAAAGGTAGATTTAAGAGCTTGTGAGCTATAGATTTTAAATGTACATATAAGTTATGTTATAATTTTTCTAATCTAAATTTGTTATAATTTTTAATGAAATTATAACATGGTGTAGATGAATCGGCAATGGATGTACAATGCGGACCGTCGCCGAGAGAGTTCATTGATGGCGCGCCTTTTTCTCGATGCGGCCATTGTATTCTTGCCTCGAGCGACTTCATATGTTGTCCATGTGTAGATTGCAAGAACGAGAAGGAGCACTCCCAGCGATGGCAAGTTATGAACCACTTGATCATGAGAGGTTTTATGCCAAACTATACCTGTTGGACCAACCATGGCGGTTGAGGCGATTAGCCAGGAAGACGATGAAGAAGGCGAGGAAGAGGAACATGGATTCAATAGTATCCCGGACGGCACGCAATACTGTTCCGTGGAAGAAACACTCGATGACTTTGGTGATGATGAGCTAGACCAGATGTTGCGTGATTCGAGAGAGAGACTACACAGATGAAAGACAGCTTCGAGAAGTTCCAGCAAGATGTTAGAGGACCACAGAACTCCTTTGTACCCAAACCGTAGGCGTGGCCACACAAAGTCGCTGCATCACATCGAACTCATGCAATGGAAGGCTACAAATGGTGTGTCGATAAGGGATTCAATGAGTTGTTATCACTCAGAAAGAAGTTGCTTCCGTAAGATAACACTCTTCCCGAATCTACATATGAAGCCAAGCAAGTCGCCCTCGTCCTTTGGGATTGGAAGTACGTAAGATACACGATGTCCTAATGATTGTATCCTCAGATCGTAATGAGTATGCCGATTTGGATGTTTGTCCATGTGCAAAGAATCACAGATAAGGTGAAGCGTGGCGATCCGTGAAATAGATGGGGAGCGAAGAAGAAGAGACCTCCACTAAAGTGTTGTGGTATTTCCTTCCGATCCCTCGATTGAAACGTCTGTTTGCTAACAAAGCGCATGCCCGATGATGCGTTGGCACAAAGAAGAGCGTAAGGATGACGGGATGCTTAGACACCTGCGCAGATGGCTCACAAGTGGAGGAAAGTCGACGGCGTGCATCCAGACTTCGCAGATGAGGTGAGAAACATAAGGTTTGGGTTGAGCACCGATGGGATGAATCCTTTCGGAGAATTGAGCAGCAGCCATAGCACCCGCCTCGTTACACTATGTATCTATAACATTCCTCCATGGTCGTGCATGAAGCGAAAGTACATCATGATGCCGTTGTTGATCCAAGGCCCCAAGCAACCCGGAAATGACATCAATGTCACCTGAAACCATTGGTTGAAGATCTTGTGACGCTAGGGACGATGGTGCAAGGGTATGGGATAAGTACAAAGGGAGTATTTCACCCCACGTGCATTGTTATTTGTAACAATCAACGATCGCTCGCTTCTCAGAACTGTCCGCCTAATCACAAAGGATATAGAGCGCATGATGTGCTTAGATGAAACGGACGGCATGTACCTGAAAAACTCTCGGAAGGTTGTGTACATGGGTCACCGTAGGTTTCTTCCTACGAGTCACCCGTTGCGGAAGAAAGGCAGGAAATTTAACGAGCAACCAGACCTTCGTGCAAGGCCTCAGCATCGTAGTGGGACCTAACTTAGTTGACATGGAATGATCGCTTTGTTTTCTTTTGGTGTAATAGACTACTAACATTCTAGTTGTGGATTTATAACCTTTTTTCTTTTTTTGAAAATGATGGCATGCAGTGTGGAGACCGTGTGATTCATTATTTTTTTATTGAGCAAATAAGCAATAATATGTGAATTGTCAATTGTATAAGTATATGTGAAATGTGTAAGTATATGTGAAATGTATAAGTATATGTGAAATGTGTAAGTATATGTGAAATGTCAAATTGTATATATATCATGTGAAATGTGTAAGTATATGTGAAATGTCAAATTTATTACAATATGCTTGTGTTGTAATCTGTAATATGGTTGTTTATGTCAACATTTTTTCGGAATTAGGATAGATGGAGCAACCAGGACGTGGTGACCCTACTTTCGATGCAGGAGAACAGTTCTTGCTGGACTCCATCGCGCTGGGTAGCGCTGATGCCGCTGAGGCTAATGTTGATTCCGGTGAGGCCGTTGACGCTGGAGCCACTGGTTCCGGTGAGGCTGTTGAGGCTGCAGCCGATGAAGGCATTGACGTTGGTGCCACTGGTTCCGGTAACACTGGTTCCGGCGAGGATGAGGTATAGCCAGAAGAATATAATCCCGTGGACATGTTAATTAATCGCAATTCATTAATATAATACACTCTGACACGTTTATACATATGTTTGTGTATTTCAAGCCCCGTACATCGAGCAACCAACCCAAGCATCAGGGACCTAACAAGAAGCCATCCACGAGCACGGTTTACGGACGTTAACAACGAAGGATGCGGTGGCCCTCTTTCAGCAGCTTGGTCGTACAACAACGCTTGCGGTTATCACGTGAGGGATCACGCCGCAATTAGCATCGTAAAATGGGCGAAGTTCCTCAAGTTACCAAGGACACCGCTCGGCATGATATTAAGGAAAATTTCACATTTCCTCAAGGGTCCGAAGACAAGGCCAAGAAATTCACTCTAAAGAAGATGGCAACAATGTTTCAGGCGTGGAAGACGTCTCTCAGCCGCAAGTATGTCCAGAAGGGAGAAAGACCCGACTTCAACCAATTTCCTAAGCTGGCGGATCACTGGGAAGCATTCGAGGAGTACAAGCTGTCAGCTGAAGGCCAGACCGCGAGTCAGAAGAACAAGGCCAATTCACAGAAGAAGAAATACCACCACCATCTTGGCACCGGTGGTTACCTCAAGGCTGTACCGAAATGGGAGAAGCGGGAAGAAGAATTAATGGCGAATGACGTCACACCGGCTACCACTTTGTGGGATGAGCGCCTGCGCAATTGGTTTATGGGTCACGGGGGGAGCCTTTCAGATGACGGCAGCTTGGTGATGGCACCAGGAGTGCAAGAGCCTGGTCAAAGGATTGTACAAGCTGTCGAGCAGTCTCAGGCAGGTACGTTCGTGCCAGACAGGGAGCATGACGTGCTAACACATGCCCTTCAAAACCCTGAGCATCCGGGACGGACACGAGGTATGGGCAAGCATACGCCGTGGAAGTACGGTTTCGCCAAGGATGCGGATACGTATAGGAGCCGGCAGAGAAGCAAAACAAGAGAATCATATAAAGTGTACCAATTGGAACAAGAGCTGAGAGCAACCCAGGCTAGCATCGGCGACATAATTGCGCAACAAGTACAAATTGCCCTCAGCAACCTTCAGGGACTAGGTCCGAGCAATCACCGACGCTGTGGATCAACCCCTCCGCGACGGCGGAGTAGTCTGCTAGCCCACCGGGGCCCTTGAAGCGGAGAACTTGCTAGCCCGCTACCCGTGGATGACATAAGGGTTCGCCGCCGATGTGAGCTACACGTTGATGCGCATAACCTCTCCATCAAGGTGGCTTACGGCATGGCATTTTCAGTGGAGCAGGGCCAGACGTTCCATTGCAACGAGATACCCCCGGGTTACTCAAGGTCGTGGAGGAGGTGCCGAGCGGATTTGACGAACTTAACCTCGATATTGCCGGAGGCGACGGCGTGACCAAGCTTGGACAGGCCCTCCACAAGATCATCCTCTGCGCAAACGGTACATCATATTTCCGGATGGTGTGGAGGTGTCATCTCCACCACGGCAACCCACGGCTCCTCCAACGCCACCTCCACGCAATGCCTCGCCGACAAAACAGAGCACGCCTCCACCACCCGCTCCACGCAGAAGCCCTACTCCGCCACCACCATCTCAAACAAAAACGAACCCCCCCCAGGAAAACCACGCCTCCACCATCTCCTACAAGGAAGAAGCTCGATAGCAGAAAGGCTCCTCTACCCGCTCCTAAGAAGGCCTCCTCCAGCCGATCAACAAAGACAAAGGAACCTCCAAAGAGGCCATATGATATGACTAAGGAGGAGAGTGACGCGTCAGAAGCGAGCATTGGCGCACACTTCGCAAAAAAGAAGCCCGAGCCAAAGAAGGTACCAATTGATCCAAAAGCGGCGGAACACTTCGCGACATGCCGTGCAAAGTTATCGCTCGTGCTGCTCAACTATGAACGGACAATAATGAAGGCTACACGAAGAATAAACGTGGTCATGCGGCGGCGGCAAAGAACAAGAGAGACCAAGATCAGGAGAACCTCGAGAAATTTATGAAGGGTGCAGGACTCAGTTCCGCAGTTGCAGCTCTTGGATTAACAGATGATCTCCCAATGGCAAAGGTCAAATGGCAATATCAGTTGGGCCGGGAGCTAATTGACCCTAATGAGATAAAGGATCTGCCAACCAAGATGCGGTAATTTCACGAATGGTACATGACAGTGTCCGCTCAAGGAAGAACGATGTTCCCCCTCCATTTCAAAGAAGAAGATTTTTATCGCGGGGACAACAGCATATGGCTCGAATTCGACGACTTCTACAATATTTACCATGCTGACTCCATCAACGTGTCTCTCATGAGCTGCTGGTGCCTGTAAGTGTCAACCTCATACATTTACTGTGTGTTTCCTCGTACAATAAAATTGCAACTCTTAAACTTATACCTTTCTATGTAGAATGGAAATACAACGATGTAGAAAAGAGAACATCTTCAATGTGGGCTTCATCGACCCAGAGATTGTTAACGAGTACGTCTTTGGATTGAACCATGGCCGAAAGGATGTTGAAGATTACATTCTCGATGCATTCTTGGGACCAAGACTACAAACCGTACATATTCGCCCTTCAACTTCGGGTACGTATATATACAACCTCTCGTTCTTATATTTTCCAAGGCATTGATAATACTACTAGCTAGTTACATATATGTTGCAATACATGAATAGGTATCACTGGATCCTTCTTGTCATCAAGCTTGATAGCAGCCAGATCGTTGTTCAAGACTCAAAAAGGACTCCGGTGGAAAATTATCAATATATCATTGACACCCTAAACAAGTATATAGCACATATATATACGATAGTTTTAATTCCTTATTATATATATTGAAATACCTTGCTAATTCCAACTCTGATAATACTCGTAATAACGATCACACAGGCATTCGCAAGGTTCCGAAAGAAGCAACAAGGAGATTTCGAGAACGAATTTGATGTACAAATAAGCACTCGAGTACGATTAAAGAATATTAATATGTCGTAACAGCTTTTTCATCCCAATAATAATTGTTTTATTTTCAAATTTCATCGCAGTTCTACTGACGCACGGAAGGAAACAACTTATGTGGCTATTATGTGTGCCACTATATGCAAAAGTATTACCCACGGCGATGTGCCGATAACCAACGCCGAGGTAGTGTGAACATGTCAATTTCTTAGTACTTAATTACACTTTAATTACATGTCCAGAGATTTATTTACTTCCCACTTTGTCGCCCAACATCGATGAGCAAGGCGTGATCCCGCCGCACCGGTTACTGAGAATCCAAGAACAACTCATCGGCTTTATTGTCGATTTAGATTGTATCCACCAAAGGCGTAGTTCCACTAAATGGTTGGAGACCTTGTCTGAAATAAGGACAGTGAACTGACATCAACATCGACCAAGGGCACAAAGAGCGACATACGCAAGAAATGAGCTCAAGATTCACCCTTTTATTCTTTGAAACTTGTAAAAGTGGCTTATTATTTCATGTGTTCATCACTTGTTCATTTTTAGTCTATTAAGTTCAGTATTTTTCGTAAATGAACCCGTAATTATCTGAATGAGTACGCATGAATAATATATATTTAATTATTGTGTCAAAAAACTCCTGTAGTTCTATTTATTTTAATTGTCAAAATCTATATCAAAACCCTCTGAAAACATATTCTATATTGAATATAATCAAAATGCGTCTTTGTCGGCCTCTTCACAAGCGGTTGGTAACTACAACCGCCAGGAGAGCGGTTCAGATATCTGAACCGCCAGGAGAAACTCTCCACAAGCGGTTGGTGTTAGCGTTGGTAACACCAACCGCCAGAAAGTGTCCAACCGAAGCGGTTGGGAACGCCAGATACCCGACGGGTATCATCATGTTGTTGCCAAGCGGTTCTAAAACCGCTTCTGAAAGCGGTTTCGAACCGCTTGTGCATGCCCGATCCACTGTAGTGTTAGTTTGTATTTACAAAACTATAAATTTTAGGAGAACTTGTATCACAAAAGTATTAGTTTTAGAATTGATCGTCTCTTATAATATGTCTAACAGTGTGAACACATATGGCAGCGTTACATATGAGTGATGCCATATGTGTTCACACTGTTAGACATGTTAGACATATTATAAGAGATGGTCAATTCTAAAATCGATAGTTTTGTGATACAAGTTCTTCTAAATTAAACTATGCAGTTTTGTCAAATAAAAGCTAGAAACTTATAGTTCGGTAAAGTTTACTATATTTATTTTCAGTGCCCTATATGTAACAAGGAAATTTTTCCCTTTTTCTAAGTGAATTGAACTATTTCTTGTGATATTCCTGCGTTTCAAATAAAGCCTTTTTTTTTACAAGGGTATGTACTTATCAAATTTTTCATGATACTTTTAAGTTCATTTTCACTTTTTCTACGACAAGAGGGAGTAGCATTTTTCCCCCGGAGATCTGCAAATTCATGGTACGATTTGGTTGTGGCATAAAAAAAATAGAAAACTATGCTTCTGGCAAAATAATATAATAATATGGTGTAAAATAAATTGAGGCCATCCGTCGTCCAACTATCCATCCATCCCTTGAAAAAAAAATCATATATTGCCTCATGATGCGTGTGATTTCATTTTTTAGCAGCGGATAGAAAATTGTTTCCTTTTTTTCTTGGTTGTATTTCTTTTTTTTTAAAACATCTTGATTGTATTTCTGCTGTCGCATATTTGATCGGATGCATCTTCAAACTAAGATGCATGGCATGGAAGATCTAGTGTGACAAATATCTTAGTGCTGTTGTGTTTCCTTCCATCATGATGGAGACCGAGTGATGCTTTGAAGACCAAAAAAAGACTACAATGGTAAAGAATACCAGGCTCGACAGAGCCGGTTTTCTAGCACCTTAGCAACCCTAGTTCTGCGTCCGCCACTTGATATGAACCCTAACTGCACGCCGGCGGCTTGAGCCTTGTCACGTTCTGCAGAAAAATTAGTTCAGTGGCACTCAATTCGTTGGCATTTTACGATGTGTCTATGACATGTGAGTCCATCTGAGTCTATAACAGTGGGCCAATATGTCATAAAGTGAATCACGAATTTTAAAGAGTGTCAGTGACGCCAATCTCCCCGTATTCTGCCGCTTTATATTAGCACACCCCACGCATGCGGCCAATTGTCCAATGCCAAATGCAGCTAAAGATTTTTTGTATATTAAACTCGATCTTTTTCTTGCCAAGTAGTACTACAAAGTACAAACAATCTTTCTGACAATTACAATTAAGTCAGCTTTGCTAGTCGAACCCTCCATCGAAAAAAAGGGCTTTGCTGGATTCATGCACGGGCAGACACCGCGTGGGATGCACGCCCGTTCATCTTGGTAATCTAGCTTATTTATTTGAGTAAATTTCATAAAATTACATATTACTTCTATAAATTATCAGAAAACAATATATTTTAGTTTGTGTTTACAAAACTATAGATTTTAGGAGAACTTGTATCACAAAATATTAGTTTTAGAATTGATCGTCTCTTATAATATGTCTAACAGTGTGAATAGTGTGAACACATATGGCATCACTCATATGTAATGCTGCCATATGGGTCCACACTGTTAGATATATTATAAGAGATGGTCAATTCTAAAATCGATAGTTTTGTGATACAAGTTCTTCTAAACTATGCAGTTTTGTCAAATAAAAGCTAGAAACTTATAGTTCGGTAAAGTTTACTATATTTATTTTCAGTGCCCTATATGTAACAAGGAATTTTTTTCCCTTTTTCTAAGTGAATTGAACTATTTCTTGTTATATTCCTACTTTTCAAATAAAGCCTCTTTTGTTTTTGCAAGGGTATGTACTTATCAAATTTTTCATGATACTTTTAAGTTCATTTTCAATTTATTTATCTTTGTGGTGCTACTGGTACTGAGCTAATTTCACTAAACTTGAATGAACGATCAATTTGCAGCAATTTAACAACAGAAGTGTTAAATTGTCCCTTCAAAATGATAAATTGCCAAAAAAATAAAAAGGGTACATGTAGGAATTTGTAATTTCTTTGAAAGCAATCTCGATTGTGCCTGCTTGTTAGGATGTGCGCGTCTATGTTCTTAGAATTTGACGAGGTAAGAACAAGGACTCTGCAGAGCAAGTGGGCGATTGAACAGATTGATCTCACCAAAAAAGAAAAAGAAAAAAGGGAGATGGCCCTTCTACACCAACACTGACCTCTCTGATCTTTCTAAAAGTTGGAAGAAGAAGAATTACTACCACACCTCTGGAAGAGACCAAGACTTGTGACCAAGTGGAAGTAAAATGGCCTGAATTTATTTAGTTACATTTTTTGGAAATGAACAACTAGTATCTTTGGTACAGAGATATTACTGGTGCAGTATTTGTTGGATTATTACGATTCTTACGAGAATAAAGCAGGCAGGCGCATGGAGTCTAACAATATCGGGTCAATTTTTTTAAGTCAACGCTACTAACTAGTCCTCTTTGGCATCTTAAAAAAAAAGTCCTCTTTGGCAGCTCAAGAAAAAATAGTCCTGTTTGGCTAAGTTTTCCTTGGAAAAAGCAAAGATTCTTAATCATCTTATGCAAGCATTTTCCATCACAATGAAGAATATCATCAAACCTTATAGAAGATAAAAGTAATTCAAATAAGTTATCACTGCACCAACAAATTATACATACAAGGTCAATCCTAACATACCAAATATAAAAAAATGTACATAATTTCCCCCTTGCCTTCTTCGGGCCTCTTCGGAACAAAGAAAAAAAAAGGAATATAGCAGAATTAGAATCCTTTGGAAAAATTTCATATGAGCCCCTTTGGAAAAAGGAATCAGCTCCTAAAATACCTATACCCATACGAATTTTGGAAGAAATCTAACACAAAGTCCAACCTCATGGAATATTTCCTTTGTCTATCTCTCTATAAAATCATGCACTCTTTTACTGTGAAGCATCCTGTTGAAGTATAAGTGAATTGCTCACCTTTTCTCATCAGCTTAAGCTTTTATGTGAATTGGTTGGTGCATGCAACTCAATATTGAACTGGTTGGTTGGCACATCCAACCGGCACAATTGAATTATTCCTACGTTTTAGCATTCCAAAGAATTCAACTGGATCGCCACATCAATTCCAGTGTATTTCCTATTCCTCTATTTTTGGATTTATGTAGTCCAAAGAGGCTCTTATTTTTTTACTTGATTCAAAGTTTTGTTATCCAAGCAGCGAAAATATTTGTGTAACAAGTTTAGCTTATGAAAGGAACATAGTGACTCGTAATCCTCTTGGGTCCAGTGTTTATCACCTCTCGACAAGACTTACTCCCACTGTTTTTTTATTACTTTACGTGTTTTACTTTTTACTGTTTTCTTTTACATTAGGATGTACTAACAAATTGTAATATTATAAACATATTGTTAGCAAGAAATCTAATGATATAATTTTTATATAGTAAATCTAGATAGTTTTAAACTTGTTAACAAAAGTTTAATTGTATGGATTATAGAATGTCTTATAAAAAAGATTGGAGGGGGTCATTATGGTATTAATGACCGAAATAACCGATGGATATGTAGCTGGTGTCATTTCATCGCTAACCATTACTAGACAACTTAGATGGATGCCACGTCAGTTGGCCTACGTCTACTAAAAAGTAGTATAAAAGCATTCCAAATCCAACACAGTAAAGACCTAATAAGGTAATCTCTCTTATCTTTTTTATATCATTTTAAATACATGCAGTAAGTTTTTAAAACTTTAACCACCAGTATATACAAAAGTATTTAGATTTGGAGCAGTGTTTCAAAACTTTTCTTCCCAATATAAGTTGCACAAATCTTGAAGTAAGCGAAGGGGTAAGTAATTATCATCTTCCATTCATTCACGCTTTAATATTTATGCAATTATTAAAAAGAAAAGCATGGAAGTACATCTCTTAAATTTGTTATGTAGAAACGATATTTGTGCCATCTGTTTCGGCAGTCTAATTTAAGCCGACGACAAATGTCTGGGTGTCGGGCCGGCCCCGGATGGCATCTGTGTCCTCGGGATTTATTGTGGCCGTCGACATAGGTACTCAGTGTCGTCGACTCTGTGTCGTGGGACTTGTGTCGTCGGGAGGCCGACGACATAGCTCTGTGTCAGCGGTTTTGGCATCTGTGTCGTCGGTAAAAGCCGAGGATACTGAGCAAGATCTCTGTAGTGATTCGTCATCAAAAGTTTTTCTATATCATTTTGTTTGTAATATTTTTTACTAACATATAATTAAAAAATAATGTTCAAATGTGTGTATTAGAGACTATGTCCGTAACACTCTGGTTCAAAATTTGCACCCATGGGTGGACCTATGCACATATATAGCATATCGCTTACACTTTCGTCCTCATTTCGTGTAAAACAGTTAGGGTCTATTTGGTACGGCTTCAGATTCTCATTTTCAGCTCGTACTCCAGTTTCTCTAAGAATCCACTTCTCTGAGAATATAGAGCTGTCTCAGAAAAAGCGTTTGGCTAGCATATTGACTCCAAGAATCATAATGCTAAGGATCAGAGGCAAATTGACCTTTGTTAACCTTGGTTGTAACACTTCAATTATATTTATGTATTACTCCTTTGTATTTATACACAAATTTATGCAGGTTTTTGCAAGACCATATTATTAATGTATATAAATGATACGAGTATATACTCAACAAAACAGCAACTATGCAGTGCTGAAAAGTAGTAAGCCCATTTCGATCCAATAGCCACAATTTTACAGATTACATCGACTCAACAACTCGGCCTTTTATCCCTAATTGCCTAGGATATGATCATATGAGTAGCATCGGACTTTGTACGTCACTAGGATAGTTTTCGCGGCGTGATACGTCGCGCATGTTGTTTTTTCGCAGAAATAATTTTATTTTTTTCGGTGGTACTTTTTTTTAAAATCATCGAGAAAACGCGTAAAACGGTTGAAAAGATACAAACGCAAACACACACATTTTTTCGCATCTATCTGGGGGCTCTCTTACGAAGGATCCGCAATTGCGCTAAATCGAAAGGTCCGTTTCATGAAAAATAGCTAGAATGATCCAAACGTAACTACGCTTTTTTTTAGTATTTATTTAGGGTCCTTCCATGAAAGATTTGTGATTTTTCTGAACTAGAAAGTCCTTTTAGTAAAAAATTGCGGAAAAAACGGCTCAAAACGGCCAACACGCGCGAAACCGCGTGCATTGTTTTTTCACAGAAACAATTTTGTTTTTTCGGTAGTGTTTTTTTTAAATCATTGAGGAAACGCGCGAAACGGCTAAAAGGATACAAACGCAACCACGTTATTTTTGCATTTATCTAAGGTCCTCTCACGAAGGATCTGCAATTGCGCTAAACCGAAAGGTCCTTTTCGTGAAAAATAGCCGGAATGATCCAAATGCAACTACTTTTTTGGTATTTATTTAGGGTCCTTTCACGAAAGTCTCGCAATTTTTTTGAATCAAAAAGTCCTTTTCGTAAAAAAACCGTGGGAAGGATCTACACGTAGTAATTACGTATTTTTTGAGAGACCTACACACCAAAAAAATGAGCAAGCCGGCCGCGCGCGAGCCACGCGAGGGAGCCGGCGCGACGTGGAAGCGGTTCCTGACTAGGAAGTCTTCGATCTTTAGTATAGGTTGTTTTCACAGCGTAACACGCCGCGCACGGTGTTTTTTCACAGAAACAATTTTTTTCGGCGGTGTTTTTTTAAAATTCATCAAGAAAATGAGCGAAATGGCTGAAAGGACACAAACACAATCACGTTTGTTTTCGCATCTATCTGGGGTTCTCTCACGAAAGATCCGCGATCGCGCTAAATCGAAATGGTCCTTTTTTCGTGAAAAATAGCCAGAATGATCCAAACGTCATTATGGTTTTTTTTCAATATCTATTTAGGGTCCTTTCACGAAAGATCCATGATTTTTCTGAACCAGAAGATTCTCTTTGTAAAAAACCGCGAGAAGAACCTATACGTAATTACGCATTTTTCGAGAGATCTAAACACGAAATTTTTTTTTGAGCCGAGCCGCAGCGCCCAGATCACGGCGATTCTTCGAAGTTTAGTATATAGATGACGTACAAGAATGAAAATATATACCACCACAAGAGCAACAATAGGTGGTCCAGGTCGGCATCCAAAAAAAAACTGAGCTCCATATCAAGGAAAAAACACTGTTGGTACTCGGCCACCAGGTCGTTCATGTCGCTCTCGGCCTCGATGATCTCCATCTCGTCCATGCCTTCGCCCGTGTACCAGTCCAAGAAGGCCTTCATCCTGAACATGGCCGTGAACTGTTCGCTCACGCAACGGAACATGTTCTGGATTGAGGAGGAGTTGCCGATGAAGGTTCAACCACAGTATCAGACGGCTTTGGTGATGGGAAAACCGTGGAGGTCAACATCATCCTATCTGGGTACTCCTCCCTGATCTTTGAGATGAGCAGGCACCCATACCAGAACCAGTTCCTCCTTCCAAGGAGTGGCAGACCTGAAATCCTGCAGTAAATGATATTCATAAGTTATTTTGGATCTAATTTTCAGTCAGCACATAAATAAGAAGGGAATCCAATAACCACAATTTGTGTTTTGTTTTATAAAGTTCAGGGCAACCAGATTACACACGTAGCAAATTGCAACAAAATGAATCATTAAGCTGAATCATAAGCACTCAATGCTTGAGAAAGCAACATCGAATGCACTACCCTACTGATGTAATACAAGAAGTTACTCAGTATAGCAACAAAGAGCCAATCACTACTCAGTAATATATAGCAGACATCATTTTTGCAACCAGATGATGCAACAGAACCAACCTCAAGGCAACAAGCCACGGTTCAAAGCCAAAATCTGAACTACACTCCCCAGTCACGGTAACCACCAAATTACCATACCCATTGAACACGATAATTGTACCGATTTCTTTCAGCAATTAAACAAACTCTGAAACCACCAGAGCGATTCTGATCTGGATTCTCGTTGAATTCCTAGTAGGGCCAATTCTGGAAATTGCTTCAGCGAAACAAATTCTGAAAATTGCTTAGCCAAACAGACTGGGGTATATATGCCTTCATATTAACAGATTGGGTATTAGAGTATCGATGTCCAAAACATGGAAAGAAATAGAGATCTAGGTCATGTTTAGATCCATTAGTACTAACAGTTAACTGCTAAAATTAGCTGAAATAGATCTAAACAGTCCAGCTAATAGCCTAGCTAATAGTTAGCTAACAACCTAGCTAATAGTTATCTTATTAGCTAGTTCTCTCCTGCTAATTTCAGCTAATAGATGATCAAAAGGCCAATTTACCCTCAGCCCCTCCACCACAGGCCCTTTCAGCTAATGAATGCAAACAATTAATTAATGCAAGGGTACAATAGGCATTTGTATCCAAAACTAAATTTTCAATCACCCATTAGCTAGTAGATCTAAACAACCCCAGCTAATAGTTAGCTAGCTAATAACAATTAGCTAGCTAACTATTAGAGCTAATACAATTAGGGTAAGTAATCTCTACCGAAGACTAATTAAAACGAGAAGTAAGGTTGGGGCCCACCCCACCCCAGATGCATGCATGGTTTGCCCCCCAGCCTAAGTTGGTCTCCTCGATGCAATGTATCCACCCTCTTGTCATCTCCTCACCTTCAAAGCTCCCAAGAAGCTTCAATGCCCCTCCAAACCAAACCCCACCCATAAAATTGACTCCTCCCCCTTTCTCCGTCATCATGCATGCTAATCTTTCCCCATTTCCATCCATCCACACCATCGCCAAAAAGGGTACACAGACGATATCTACTTCGCCATCGGAGGATCCCCGTTTGTTCCCTCCCCCGCTTTCCTCCCGACCCCCTTAATCACAATTCTGTTTTGGTGCTGGTGGCGGAATCCAATCCGAGACCGAGGCTCTTGTTCCGCCTTTTGGGATCATTCGGCTTCCGTTCTCCGTTTGTGATTCTTTGATATCTTTCTTGGTTGGGAGTATTAATTTCGAGGAGAAGGGGAGCAATAAAGGGGGAGAATTCGCTCAGGTCGATGCGTAGTACGGACAGAAGAACAATGCCAGGTTTAGGATCCAAGGTACCTTTTCTTGGAGTGTGATTTTGAAAAATCTCTTGACCTTTCTTTACGTTGGTTCATCAGGTTTCCTGGTGTAGTTGGTTGTTTTCTAATTTGTTCCATCGAAATTTGTTTGAAAAAGTATTAACTTACCTTGCTTTTGTTGATATCCTAGGATTCTTATGTGGTTTATGACATACTTGATGTTCTGTTGATAATAGACATGATATGCTTATCCTCTAATATTTTGATTCTTCTCACATATACTGTCACTTCAGGTGCAAATCTTCCAAAGCAGATGATGGGCAGTTCAGTCACAGAGACTTCAGATCTGATCAGAACCTTCAGAAACCACAAGAAACCTCATCCATCACGATTCCTGGACACCCACTGATCTGCATACGCGAAAGAATAAACAAATTGGTGCAATGGAAGGAGTTACTAGGCAGAGGAGGAGCCCTGTGTTAGTCAGACGAAATCCTTTGAAGAGGCATCATCTGCAGCAGCAGCACCACCACCACCAGGCAAATGTTGCGACTGACAAGGTGACATCGAATTACTTTAGTATCGAAGCGTTCCTCGTGCTCACCTGCCTTACCGTGTCATTGCTCATACTGCCGTTGGTACTGCCTCCATTGCCACCACCGCCGTCGCTGCTGCTGCTCTTGCCGGTCTTCCTGCTCATCCTGCTGATTGTGCTGGCCTTCATGCCGACGGATGTGCGGAGCATGGCCTCCTCCTACTTGTAAATAGGCCTCCTTGAGCGTTTTTTTTTTTTTTGGATTGTGTGTTGACATAAGATGGGTGCAATGAAGCATCTCTCTCAGAAAGATTATATTTTTGAATGGTGAAGCTTAGCGGCTCTACGAGGTAGTGGTCGGAATTTGGAAATTTTGGCGCATGGCTTGAACAAAATTGTGCAGGTTTTCTGTCATGGAAACAATCTGCTGAGGAGATTAATTACTCCGGTTATATTGAATATGCGTTCACCACAACTAAAGCTTTTTTATGAGTTCTTGACGAAAAGCACTCTTTATTTGACCAGCTAAGTGCGTATATTTCTTTTGAGTTGATTGGTCTTTAATGTTTCCTAAATCATATCTGAAGCATGACATGGCGTCATTCAGCAGGCTGGTCTAAATGATTTTAAGTGTGTGCTTTTACTATTGTTTGAATGCGTTGATGCATGCGTACTTAGTTAAATTATGGCCTGCCAAGTTAGTTTTTAGACAATCAGATATTTAATATGCTAATCCTCAAACAGTTTATTACCGGTGGCATTACATAATTGAAGGTTCATCAGTCTGTCAAAGAAGCTCCTGTGGAATTCTTCTACTTACCGCTTTCTGTCACTGTCGTATCTGGTTGTGCAATGACTCAATACATCTCAGAAGACTAATCTAGCCAAAGAAAGCTGGACTAAACGCTTTCGATCCGTGAACACGTTACAGATAACTATTCATTATAAGCATATGCCGTGTTGTTTTCGCCATATGCGGCTTCGCAATGTCGAGGATCGAAATTTTGCCGGCCCCTCATCGTTGGTTACCTGGGCATCGGGCCGGTCCTGTACGGCACAGATGATAAGGCCGTGCGGTAATCTGGCACATGGATAGCACGGCTCAACACACCAAGAAGTGCCGTGCATGGGCCAGCAAGACACACCATGGTGCCTTAAGAGCATGGTATGGTTGTTTGGGCCTAGCAGCCAGGCACGATGGGTGGCACAGGCCGGGATATCGAGAGGTGCTATGCTTAGGCTAGCAAAGCACACCACGGTGCCTTAAGAGCATGGCACGGCTGCTCACGGCATGACGACACACGGCATGGCAAGGGGCACGGCTTGGCACGCAGCAGGGCAACACCGAATGGGAAGACAAGGAGTACCTACTCGCCACACGTGCTTGTGCCACCGAGGCGGCCATAGCGGAGGGGGAGGTGGCCACCGATACCCATGCCACCGAGGCTGCTATGGCGGAGGAGAGGGGGAGGTGGGCACCAACATCATTCGCACCCATGCCACCAATGTCGTGTCACTCTGCAAGCTCGGCCAGAGGAGGGGGACGGGGAGGCTAAGGCGGCCATGGTGGAGGGTGAGAGCGAAGTGAAGGGGAAGATGGGGAGTGGGAGGGGGAGAGGGCAAGCCAGAGATGGAGGGGACAAGGGTCAGGCGGAGGGGAATCGAGGGAGTCAGAGGGGGTGAGGGTGAGGTGGAGGGGGCGAGCTGGCAAGGGTGAGGTGAGAAGGCAAGGGCAAGGGGAGAGGCGAAGGGGAATCGGGAGAGTCAGAGGGGGCTAAGGCGGAGAGAGAGAGACAAAGACTGGTGGCTTTGATTTTCCCTAGCTTGAGAAAGTGAGAGTGATGTAACGATACTGAGAGACTAAGAGAGAGGCAAGGTTGAGAAACACAGAGCGAGTGAGCAACGAGCAAATAGCAGTGAGCAAGTGACCTAATGAATGAACAAAAGAAAGTTGAATCTTTAGACAATGGGCAAATGGCAACGTCGCAACTCCGATTCTTTAGACAATCGGCAAATGGCAACTTTCTCTTAATTGATTGGTATAAAACCCCCGTTGTCTTCTTGTTTCTTCAGCACACGATCATTAGTCTCTTTGCTCTCTCACTACTTTCGCTTTGCTCGCTCACTACTCTCTCAAAGATCAAAATGTGTGGTAAGAAAAAGTTAGGAGAGGAGAGAAGGAGAGCACACCCTCGCACTTCTAGTCCCCCTCTCTAGGGTCAAGAGATCTATTCTCACTAACTCTCTCCATAGCATGGGAGATTATGGCATGGATGATAGTCATATGGACGGTACTGTTGCACCAAAAAATGTAACGACGGATTGATCAGCTCAAACACAAACAAACATCGAGATTAAGTTGGTTTGTGGCATGCCAGCTGCTTTGATCTTGCAATCGACAAGATAGATGAAAAATATAAGCTCAAAGCCGATATAATGTGACAACCAGCAAAGATCTAAATAGCTATTAGAGGATGATTAAATCAAAGGTGATGTTAAGTCTAAATAGCCTCAGAAGCCGATTAAATCAAAGGTGATGATAAGTCTAAACAGCCAATTAGGGCTGATTAGATTGTAAAAGGTAGATTTTTTTTAAAAAAAAGGTGATGTGCAATAAGATTGGAGAAAACCAAACCTGGCGTAATCGAGGAAGATCAACAATCGATGATTCGCAACTTTATTGATTAAAATTAGTTTATAAGAGAGATTCTAAATTACAAAGTTACTCCTAGTTGACAGGGAAAAGTAAATAAAAATAGATGCAAGTTGTTTGATTAATTGGATTATTATTTTCTACTTGCCCTCGATCTCCTTTTTTATAGTGCATGAACCGATCGTATCTCTCTCTAATGCATTGCCAACTATGATTTGTATCAGACATTGTACAGATAAATTTCAATCTTTGAATCAATATTGGTCACAACTTTATCTTTAATTCAACTTGTCCCTTTTTAGCCGATATCGGCCAAAAATACCCATCTTTATCCTTAGCTTGACAAATTAATTATACCTTACCAAATTTAAGTGCTAATATATACCCCCTATTTTTGGAGATAATAGGTTATCTTCCAAAAATCTTCTTCATTGGCTTCAACTTTGATTGGCTTATCGTAATATCTGAACCGTTGTCATTGGTAACTACTCTATTTATAGCACCGTAAAATCTTGAGACATGTTTCTTCACCATTTATCGCTCGTAACCCGTTAAAACAATTCCCTCCTTTTTACCTTTTTTACTACCTATAAATATGAGGCCCATTCACCCGTCATTTTCACACGAAGCTCTTAAAACCTCTGCCATCGGTTTCATCTTCGTCTTTCACGCTGCAATCGCCTGCTCAACAACCTTCGTCAACTCGCACAATTCTCACATCAGATCAATGGATCCGAACCAGGTACTCATCCCTGTACCCAACAACAACAATCAGTGCTACTTAGGACCGCTAGGAAATATTGACATATCGATCATCATAGAATAAGAAATACTCAGTCTTCCCTTGTAGGCTCCCGAGCATAACATAGAAGGATGGAGTAAGAGTTTTAAGGCTTGGTCAATAGCACTGAAGGGCTAGAGGAATTAATATAATCGGATAACAGCCTAGAAGAGGCCAATATGGAAAAGGATGGGAATAGCCAAGTTTCTTCCTCTATCACTAGTCGATCCAGAGGCCAACAAGCCCTTCGTAGCCACGCCTGTTATTTCTGATCGGACACGCTTAATGCATTTATGCTTAGGACGGGTTCAATTGGCCCAACACTCCTGGATGTGGTGCAACTCTGCTGCTTGAGGCCAGACAGGGACCAGATATCGGTTTCTAGTGCCAAACCCCAATACAAGTTGATCCATTCCAATGGAGAGGGTTGGAATAAGTATATTAGCAATAACCAATGAGTTGGCCCAGTTTTCTATAAAGAACACGTTGCCTTCCTGAACATGTGGCTTGACCAATTCCTTTTCTATGGGGCATCACTTAGGCCGACACAGGTATATCAAGTTGTAATAGAACAACTAGTTGAGGGCCGTTGGCTAGCACCGGGGAAGCTTTTCCTGGGAGTAGTATACAAGATGATGCATGCAATCCGTAGTCAGCTTTTCACTAGGATGGGCTAGTATTAAGTTGGTAATGTTGGTGGCCCGTTATGGTTTATACAAGTCTAGTTGTATTGCATCCTTAGCCGACCAATAATATTGATTCAACTAAAGTCACCCCTTATCATCTAGAATGAACTCCAGAAGGCCAAGAGCCAAGGTTTAGAGATAGCCGATCATTGGGTGAAAAGTTTACCCTTTGCTCTTGCACCCAACCAAGACACCCCAATCGAATCAATAAAACTTTTGGCATTCTTCTTTCAGCTCAGTCAAACATACTTCAGCTAAACGACTTTTTTAGCTATAAGGAAGCCAACAGCTTTCCATGGCCATCATTTCTTTAGCTGGCAGTCGACGGTAATGAAATGCCTTGCAAAACATTGAACTTGTACAAGATTTTTTGTCGCCAAGTGTGCTATCTATCAGTTTACACACAAGAAATCAGACTTACCAGCGTTCTTATGAGCTTTATCACCCATCTGTGTATGCCAGGTAGCTGGGATTTGATCAAGTATCTCTGAGCTTCCAGCTCTTTGATCAGATCAGGCCAAGGGATCGGCTTTGCCATTTGTCTAGCGCTGATATCACCCTGCACATAGACGATGATCTCCAACTCCAAAGACTGCCAGACTTCATCTTGCAGACCCGGAGAGCAAGTAACTTCACCAACTGTTCATCAGTCATTTATGAGGTACTATTTCCTATGGAGTGCACTGTATTAGCTGTGGTTATTGAATTTTTTCTGGATCTGCCTCCAATCGAGTCGACACAATCTAACTTCGCTAGTTGTGGCTCAAGATCTAACAGCAATGCTAGCTCATTAAGCTATACTAACACAAGTATAGTTAATATTACTGGTGAGATATTGGCTAAATTTAGATTTTACCCATCAATAACCCTCAAGCATTTTTGAACTTTTACTAATCGGCTTTTCTCAATTTTGCAAACCAAGGCAGCGGGAAATAATCTAGCTGACTCATCGAGTGTCGACCAATCAAGCAAGCGGCCACATCCTGTCATGACAGCTTTAGCAGGCTACTTGTCAGGCACTCTTGGTGTCCAAACCCCTTCCATCTCGGACTACGAGAAGCAACAACTAAGTAAGCATACACTCATCTATACAAACTGATACTCACAGCTCATCTCTTAACAGTCACCTCTAAAGATAGCAGTCACCTCTAAAGGTCCTTCTACCAAATAGGGATCAGCTGACCATTCACCACGTGTATCTGCTTCTGATAAGGTAAATACCTATGGTAGTCGATTTATCAACCTTTCTTATTGACAATTTCTAACAATCTTGTTCTTGCAGCTTGCACTCTCTTAGCCAACACCTCTGGCACCAACTGCCCCTGCTATGGAATTGGCTCCCAAGACGACAAACCTTTCTAACCGATAGGTTGGGTTTCACCTTGTCGGACCTGGAGGATGACGAGGAGGTAACAATGGATACCTTCCCTGAAGAAATCTAGTGGATCCTCTCTGTGTCCAAAGATGCATCAGCCATAGTGGCATCGGCCCCAGGCTTGAAGGAGAGACTTAACAAGTTTTTTGAACTTCTGTTCACGCTATCGCCCAAGCTACTCAAAAATGCCCAGCCATTATGGGATGTGATGGCCATAATACAAGCCAATCTACATGAAGAAGCGATGGCAGCATTGTTAAATCTGTGCCATCTTGATGACAAGAAAGAGGCAATCGACATGGCCAAGGCTAGGCTTGCACATCGGGAGGCGAAGCGATAAGGTCAAAAGATCCTAGATCAGATGATAGCTAACACCAAAGCCAAAAAAGCTAAATTTGATGAAGACACTAAGTACCACAAGCTCAACAAGTAGGTGACTCTAAAACTGGAGTCGACCAAAAAATTTCTTGAAACAGAGTTGGCTAAAATCAATAAGAAAATATCTAAAGATCAGCAAATACTAGTGGACTCTGCAATGGCTATGAAGGCTCAGAAGGCCCGACAGTGGTGGTAGTAAAGAAGCAATCAGCCAAAGTTACTCCTATGCTTGGAAGAACTGAAGAAGATGAGAAGATCCTCGAAGATGCGGAGCAAACTATTGTTAAGGCTGCTACAGTGCTGTTGCGTCTTGGGGCCAATCTTAACAATGCATAATCAACTTTCACTACTTTTATGTAATCGGCCAATCAGTTAAAATCAGAAGGTTGAATGCTTGTAACATCTCAATAACTTTAACTTCTTTGGCTTCAAAACATCTCAATAACAAACCCTTTAAAGTTTGATAATAAAATACATTATCATATAGGACATACTTTAGGGCCCGTCGCTTGATTCTCTGATCTGTCGATTTTGAAGGATCAGTCAAATATTGCACTATTTTTGTCCTCCAATTATTAGTGGTAACACAAATAACAATCTTTTCTACCGACCTGAATTCTTCTAATTGGCCAAAAACTTTATAGTCTAATGCTTGTTGATCTAATGAGTTTGCCTTATCATTTAACTCATGAGGATAAGACAAATGAGAAAAGAAGTAAATGAGCCGATTATATCAAGGCACTGCTCCAAATATTTGATCAAAACTTCATCATAACAGTTATATTCTCCCTTGATCTATTGGACCACCAACAAAAAAATTGCCATAAGCCTCAACAAAATTAACTTCGTTATTGTCGAGTTGCTATAGGCCTTTAAGCAATGTTTCATATTCAGCTTGATTATTAGAACACCTGCAATTCAGCCTGAATGCAAATTCAAAGTTATGCGCTTTTGGTGAAATCAACACTATTCTGATACCATCGCCCTCTGGACATACCGACCCAATAAAAAATAGTTTCCAAGCGGCAACAGATACAAAATCAGGATTCATATCAGTTTTGTATCTCGTTATAAAATTGGTAATCACTTGACCCTTAACAGTTTTAACCGATTCATATGTCAAGTCGAACTCGATCAGCGTATATGCCCATTTACCAAGTCGATATCACAAAATTAGAACTGACAACATATATTTTATAACATTGGTTTACAAATAACCTTAAAAGTTAATGCTAAAATATAATGCCGTAACTTTGTGCAACCAAAATACAACGATAATCAAAGCTTCTCTATAAAAGGGTACTTGGTTTTTGCATCAATCAACCATCAGTTTAAGTAGAAAATAACCCAGCCTTTACCGTCAATCTCTTGTGCCAAAACAGCTCCAATTGTCGCCTCTTCAGTCGATATATATAGTTTTTCCTATTATATTTATAGAAATTTCAAGGTTTACCCATTTTATCGGGTCGTTTATTTGGTTTAATGGCCATTAACATTTAATAGGCTTATTTTATTAGGCCGTTTATTTGGGTAAAGTTGCAAAATTACCATATGACATGGAACATTATGGTATACACGAGATGAATTCTAGCTTTGCTTTTTTTTATCAATTGAGTTGTTCATTCATTTAATTATAATTCTTTAATTACATTCAAATCATGTCATCTTTTTTCTTCATGTCACCACTATGGACAATTGTTGATAGCTTGGTAGTTTCATTCTATATGCATAAAAGAAGATAAATTAGATGCTTATTTTATTACTTCAAACACATGTATATATTTATCTGAATTTTAAATAGTAAACAGTTTTCAATGCCACTTACCATATAAATACTAAAAGGTGGGGTGATTGCTCATTCACTGTTTACCATTATTTAGAACATTGGTGTGAACAAAGTACGACCCTCAACTGGTGTCACATCCTACACATATGCTAAAGTTCATTTCATTTTATTTTTCTTGTGCTATGTGAATGAGCTAAATCGTATGGGATATTCATCTAAGGCACCATTCATCCAAGACACTAAAAAATGATTGTATCATTTGTTTCCCTCAGCATTTCTATTCTATTTCAACCTAATGACTGATGCAATTAAAGGTTGTGAGTTTGTCTCGGTCTTGGTGCAAACTTCCTTCAAACTGAAAAAGGTTGGAATTTTGACATCAATCCTTGCAATTAAAGGTTGGAATAAGTTCCTGACATCAAAGTTTCATGGGATTTGTATCATCCGAGCAAAAGTTAGAACGATTCTTGATTTTGTGATCGTGCTGATTTTACTGTTCATCCCAATTTTACTGTTTATGCAGGAATTCTACTGTTTTATCCAGTGTTGGGCTAACTAATCCTTTTACTTGGCTCCTTTACAAAAGATATTTTGGGAGTTCTGCTCTTTTGTCTAGTGTTGGGCTGGTCGAGTCTTTTAGTTGATTCTTTTAAAAAAGAGGCTTGAATACTCAAGAGATAATTTTATTTGGCTCCCATTCACCCCCTCTCCCTATCTAGTTGCCTTTTTGATCCTTTAGCACTTCACCCACAAAATTTGATCAAACATATAATGCCATGCAATCACACGTGCACATCAATGTGTGGCTAAGAAGATTATAACAAAACATTTCAAAAACTCTATATGAATATAGACCCTCCCGATAAGTTCGAACTCACCATCCCTTCTCTCACATAAAGCAGAAAAATAGGAGGGACTTATCGTTAGACTAGGAACAATCTTTGTTTGAGATGTGTAGCTACGGTGACACACCTTTCCTAGACCGCACACATAATAGTTTGGTCTTCCACCTGAGGCACCATATGTCAAGACTCGGTAAATATAGTTAGGTCTAGCCCAATAATAGACTTGTGGTTGCATGATTAGCCTAGTTCAAGGGCTTGCAAAGTTAAGTCCTTAATTGACTGAGGTAATACTTCCAATCACTCAAAGTAACCATCCCACTTTCACTCACACATCAATATACTAACCCAATGTCACGGACCCACTATGGCACATAGCCTGTTGTTACTTGCCCCAATCAAAATAATTTACCACCCTAGTTGATTATCGTGTAACATATGTCATCAATAACCCAACATCATTGTGTGACAAAACATGACACACCCTTTCATAAATATGTTCCATATTCTATTAATCAAATTGAATAAGAACTTTCAAAAGACATTATTTATATGTGGCATAGCTAAGCAACTACACATGATCTAACCAACCAATATTGGTATTTATTAGCAACCAATTAATAATTATTCATCCTAAGGTGACTAATAATTATGGTATATGAATGGCAAGGTTGGTATAATTCAATTGGGTTGAATAGCTAAATCCTAAATATTTGGAAAGCAAATTTAACATAAAATGACATGCAATAGATTAAAACAATATAGATATAAAAACTAGATTTAACATGATCAAAGCACATAACTTGCTATGGAACAATTGTGAATCTTGATCTAGACCTTAAGCTTCAGTCAACTCTTCACTCACGTACGCTCTCGGCACTTCAACGTCTACGCAAATTAAGAAGAAAATACCAAATAAACACAAACCAGATACCAAACAATCTCCAAAAATAAAATAAAATTCACCAAAAAGATCTTGAATATAGAAAAATTTAGAAATTTGAATCACTTCAATTAGAGCTCATATGAAGGACAATGGGCTCTTGAAATATTCAAAATAAATAAAATATAGAAAAAGAATAATACCAAATTTTTAGAATTATTTTTCTAAAGAAAAATCAATTGATGACTTCATCACTGACATTAGTGACGAATTTGATTTTTGGCTAAATTATTTTTCTAAAGAAAATCCTTCGCGAAAACTAACATGTGAGCCTACATGTCAACCTTCCTGATGTCACATGGCCATGCATCAAGCCTGTGTCATGGCCACATTGGCAGTGGCACCAAGCCCTAGGGTCATCGTTGACGATAGGAGAGACCATCTAAACTGAGCTCTCATTGATGCACACCTGGTGATGCAATTCATTTTCTCTCCGGCGACCTGGAGCAATGGCGGCGGCTTGTGTCCAACGGTGCGACGGCGCTCCAGCGCAGGGCCGACCCTAAGGGGGGCAGGGTGGGCGGCCGCCCCAGGCCCCCAAAGTCATGGGGCCCCCCTCCAGGTATGCAACTACACCATGGGTTTTTGGTCCAGTCGCGAGCAAACGTGTGCTGAGTTGATTTGATGAGGGTCCAGGCAGGAAACGAACCGTCCGACTGATTAGAACACAGCGCGCGGCGCACCCCTCCGAGTTCCAGATCTGCTGATCGCCTTGCCTGATCCTGATCGCGAGTTCGTCAATCGTCAGTTGCCGCGACCCCGAGGCAATTTTCTCTCATTCAGTCATTCCCGTAGTGACGTAGTGTATATGTATTCAGTATTCTGTTTTCCCTGTTCAATCTCACGGACTGAATAGTCTGAATGTGAATATGTGATTGACATCATCGGTACAGGAGTCCCTATTGCACTATTCAACCTTTGATGCATTTATTTTATTTTCAGCGCTTTGTGATATCATGTCATCCAGAAGGTATCCATCCGGTAGCGAAAAAAGGAAAAGAAAAAAACGTGCGGATGGCTTCATAGAAACGCAAAGAGGAGCTATGGACAAATTTTTAAAGAGTAACCCTAGTGCGTCGACGAACCCAAATAATGAATTGGCGATAGTTGCCGTGGAGGAAGAGGAACCAGCTATTGGGATTTCTGAAGAAGAGTAAAATGTTGACATCAACATCGATGATAACAATGTAAGTGGCCCTGAGAATCTAGCTAATTCATCGGGTGCAAATGCACAGTCTGCTAGTGTTGATGAACAGCCGGTTTATACTTCTGATATTTATGATCCAAGAAATTGGGATAATCTTGATAATAAAGTAAGAGACATATTAGTTGAGAAAGGGTCTGTAAGATGGCGCATTGTCTGCTCTGGAGATTTTCGAGCATGTCAGAGATGTGGATTGTTATCCTAATATCTCCATTGCTTATCGAATCTTATTTACTGTGTGTGTGACTGTTGCATCGGCTGAAAGAAGCTTTTCAAAATTGAAATTATTGAAGAACTATTTGAGATCAACAATGACTCAAGAAAGGTTAAATGATTTGGCGACTTTATGTATCGAGAAGAAGTTATTAGACGAGATTGATATCAATAGTATAATCGATGATTTTGTATCACAAAATGTTAGAAGAAATTTTTTAAGATGATGCCAAGTGCTAAGTAAGTGTTTATGATTATAATTTACATTTGTCATTTCATAAACTTTAAATTGTTCTATAGAAGTATTTTTTGTGCATCGAATATTAATTTCTTTAATTATATATATTTATATATATATATAGGAAAAATATCTTTTACTCCCGGGTGTAGTTACTCCCACATCTGAAATACTACATAAACGAACTTGAAATACTCCTTTATCACTTTGGGTATACTCATACACTAATTATAAGATACTCCAATGCGAGTCATATAAAAAAATTGCAAGAGAGTTTATGATTTTTAGCGTATTTTGCAAATACCTTCGTATACGCGCATAAAAAGGAGTATGTCCAAAAAATATACATACTACCTTTGAAAAAATATATATACCACCTAGATGATCTTATATACTTGTATACTACGCGTACATACCCTCCGTCGCACAAGATACCCCATACGTTGTAAGATACGGCATAGGGAGTAATTACTCCCGGAAGTAGTATATATATATATATATAGAGAGAGAGAGAGAGAGAGAGAGAGAGGAAAATGATTCCATACTCCTGGGTGTACGTACTCTCACCTCTAGTATACCGTTTAAATGATATTATTATACCTCTTTATTCTTTTGAGTATACTCTAATACTGATTATAAGATACTCCAAAGTGAGTTCCACGAAAAATTTCATTAAAACCCACCTTTTATAGTATAATTTGTTTATATATTTCTTTTACATATGAAAAAAGGTATGTAGCAAAAAATAAAAGGTTTTGATGAAAAATTTTTAACCATGTTGCAATGGAGTATCTTAGAATTATTATTGAAGTATACTGAAAGTGATAAAGGAGTATAAAACATTCATTTAAGTGGTATATTAGAGGTGGGAGTATGTACTCCCAAGTGTACGGAAAAGGCTTCCTATATATATATTGCAAGAGAGTTTATGATTGGTTCCATACTCCTGGGTGTACGTACTCCCACTCTAAGTATACCGCTTAAATGATGTTGTTATACATATTTATCCTTTTGAACATACTCTAATACTGATTATAAGATACTCCAAAGTAAGTTTTATGAAAAATTTCATCATGCTCCATTTTTATAGCATAATTTGTATATACACTTTTTTACATATGGGATAGTGTATATAGCAAAAATTGGTGGTTTGCATAGAATATTTTATATATATATATATATATATATATATATATATATATATATATATATATATATATATATATATATATATATAAAGCGTTGCTCTGACGAAACCAACGCATGCATGGGAAAGATCTCTCAACAACGAAGCCAACAACACCAATCTCAAGCACTAGAACCCACAGACAGCAGTGAATTGACAGTGGAAAGATCACGGTGGCACTTGCGGAAAACCTCAAATCCCAAGCAAACGGCAACACAATACACGGAGTCGATCTAGGGTTTTAGATCCTTGGGTCTTAGCGATCATGATGTGCACCTTTATTGCCATGGGAATCCACGATGAAGCCAGCACAGAGACCATGTTCGCAACAGACACAGAGCTCGCGTGGAGTCCGGTGTCCCCATTGAGAAGATGACTGATATGTGGGCCTCACATGTCAGCGGCACGCGGCGCGAAGATAGGCCGACAGGCTGAACAGGCAGGTGCTGCGTGAAAGAAATGTGTTGACGCCAAGGATTCGGCCCAAAAACCAAAACCTGATTTCCCAAATCATATTTTATTTAAAATAATTATAGAAATTCAAATGGCTTCAAATAAATAGCAAAAATACTTGAAAATTATAAAAAATGTTGTAAAATACTTTGTGATATTTGGAACACAAATAAAATATTGTTGGCAAAAGTTTACTTAAACTTTGCCCAATTTTAAATATTATTTGTAAAAAGGGTTTAAATATTTAAATTCCAAGTAAATTTCAAAAAATTCCCAAAAATTTTTAATTGCAATAAAAATAATTTAAAGCCAAAAATTGGGATGTTATAATATCCTATGTCTTAGGCAAAGGATCTAACGGATGGTATGTTTTTTAAGCCTCGTGAAGGTCATTTCTACTATGTGGTGTATTTGGGGTTCAAGGAACAAGTTGGTACATTTTAAAGAACAATTTGTGCTAGATCGATCTATGAAATAAATGGAAGAACTTGTGGCCTCAATGGAGTTACCACTAATGTCTACACTGGGGGATACTAATTTAGGACAGAAGGCAGCTTGGTCAAAACGTGCAGTGGGTTGGGTAAAAGTAAACATTGACGGAGAACTTGATACTGTCAGGCACAGGAATAATACGAAGGGATGAAGAATGGAGATTTTTGGGTGCAAATTGCAAGAAACTCCCGTCTTTATGATCCTCTGGTGATTGAGGTTTTAGCTTGCAAGGATGGTGTAGGAACTGCAGCAAGAAAGGGCTCAACACATGTTGGGTTGGAAACTGATTGTCAATCCCTAATAAATCTAGGGAGAAGCGCTAGAACGTAACAATCTTCTACCATCTCATAATAGAGTTAGAAGAAATGAGCTGGAATTTTCAGGTGTTTGAACTCCCGTATATTAGTAGAACAGCTAAATCATGCGGCGTATTATTGCGCCAAGAAAGCTTTGTATGTAAATTATGCTTGTATGTGGCTTAATGTAATCCCTGACTTTCCTGACTGACACTGTACGACAAGATATTGTTTCTGAAGTGAATTAATAAAATATGACCTTTGATAAAAAGAAATCGAGGTTCCCCGTCTGAATGCCTTGCAGATGTTGCAACTTCTTGGTTGCAACATCCAAATTGATGATGCCTGAAGCATGACACAGTGCCCTCTAGTAGTACTACTACTGAACAGGCAACAATCATGCTCATGCAGAGCAATTCAGAAATCGGCAGAGAGAACATCTGGCGGATTAGCAATGCCAAGAAGATGCATTTTCACCTTGTTTTCCTGATCTGATATGACTCATGAGTAGTAAACCAGCACCGATGTTCCTTGATATTTCTGTTGTCTGGACGCCCCAAAAAAAAACTCTTTCACAGGTAACGGCAGAAATATCGAGCTATCAAGCTAGTTCATGTCTCGCATCTCTACTATCCAGGCAACCTCGACGCATTAAATAGACTTATTTGTCGCTTCATTCATGTTTGTGAAGCCAAGACAGGTGACTAGTCCATGATCAAAAGCCATTAGTCAAAACTAACGATATGACCCCAAAGACTAGAAAAGTACGGTACCGAAAACTCGAGAACACTCGCTGAATGCATATATCATTTTCACCAAGATTATGATCCCAATAAATACTCTAAAACATGCCTCAACAAGGCACACACCATTTTCCAAAATTATATACTCTCCGAAGAGCGCCGTCAGGAGAGTCAACTCAAGATGAGCTCTCAGGGTGCTATCATTTCAGGTATCCCTAAGCAGGAACATGACGACGGCACTGGAATACACTGAAGATGGTGCATTGCCCTTGTTACTTGCTTGCAGCGACCGATGCGATTTGAGTAGGAGCCGACCTTCAAGTCTGAATCGAGAAATTCGGGAGGTGGTGCTCCAAGATGGCCAAGAGATCTCTGCCTTGGCTACCCCTGTCCAGTTGCCGGCCCTCGAGCCTACCTGCAGCCTCCACAAGCTGCCCTCTTAGCCTCTGCGGCAATAGCCGCCCACCTGATTCGATGCATTCCCTATACAGTGGCAGGTAAGCCATGGCAAT
Organism: Guadua angustifolia; assembly: GCA_036346375.1. NCBI lineage: Eukaryota > Viridiplantae > Streptophyta > Magnoliopsida > Poales > Poaceae > Guadua > Guadua angustifolia. The sequence goes on from CM070520.1 coordinate 38,529,710, forward strand.
CACCAACTCAAGTGGGAGGTCCCTCAGGCAAATTGGTGACTCGCCCTTTTCCATTATCCTCATGAAGTTAACAAAGTGCTCTTGAGCAGATGCAAATCCCTCAGAAAAGGCTGCCTCTGACCAATGCTCAAGCATGAAAGACCTAAGCTTTGCATCCACGGCCTCATCAGCAGATCTCGCTATGCTGTCAGCCACAGCGTATGTGGCAGCTGGGTCATTAAGGAAGTCTGAGTGGAGAAGAAAATCCACACCATGAAGGGAACCTGTGCTCCTCTCACCAGCAGCCTTGAGAATTTCGATGCTGAGGGGAGCAAGAACATGTTGTGGGACTAGAGGCAGAAGATAGGCAGCAACTGCAATCTGGCTACTAGAGGTGGCAGCAGTAAGGGCTAGGCAAAGCTCCATGTCCCGACACCCACGGTTGACAAACCATGCAACAACTTGAAGGCATCCACGTTCAGCTGCACGCATTAACGGGCCAAGAAAGGCAATAGCATTACCTTCCTCAACTAAGCATCCCATGGTTTCGAGTTTCCCATAGTGGGCAGCAAAGCCAAGGGCTAGATCCACATCAATGTCCAAGCTGTTCCTCTGAGCAATCTAAACAAAATATGAACATTAAATATGTCAAAATGCTGCCAAAGTTTAAAGATATATTTGCACCAATAGAAAAAAAGAAGAAACTTGTCATATATGAGAAAGCACAAGATACAAAGGGAAAACTTCTCAAAAAGCATATATGGCTTCTAGATTACAACACCCAAAATGTTAACACATTGTTTAGAGGAAAATGTTAGTACTCCCTTACATATACTAGAAAGGGGAGGAAGCAAATAATCTAATTGATATACACAAGCAGCAGTATATTAAAATTGTCAGCTGCCATGTTTGAGTAATGGCCTAACCATGATAAAATGTACTACTGCAAAGCTTTGTTCAGTTTTTTCATGGCATACATAGTGCACCTACATAGCTATCTGAATTTGACCTGAACAGCTACACACACTAGAGGCTATCTAAATCTTGTATCATGATAATGTGTTCAAAAGCATATCACCAGACCATACTGGTCAGCTCAATTCAGGGATGTCTTCCACCATGACTCTAATATGATTGATCACACCGGACAAATAGAAGAACAAAGTTAGTTATTCAGTTTATCACTCTATCCTGTGCAGATTTTAGTCAACGAAATGACATCATCAATTATTAATCCAGGTGCTGGCCTTTAATCTCATCAAAGTTGCTAACTCCAACTTAGTAAAACCTAAATTTCTAAGGTTCTCTAAGCTAAGCATAAGACATTGCACCTGAATTGACAATATGATGGACATCACACATATTATGTCATTACGAATCTAGATCAATTCAGATATCAGTAAACATTCTACCAAGTACTCCATGAGAAGGATTATATGGATCTCCAGACAAGTTTGGAAGGTACAGGTGCATGTATGTTCTGAATAAATCACACATGAAGGCTGAAGCAGGTTACACAGAATATAATTCAAACATAACTGTACAGTTCCATAAGAAAAAGGACCGTTTTCCAGTCAAAAGAAAATAAAAGATCTGAATTACAAGCACTGAGGAAATAAGGTAAGCTGGAAAAATTTTCAATATCATCTATATGTGATCTGGTTACTATTGGCAACCATTGTGTGGTGTGGGCAATTAAGAAGCATTAAGTTGCGCTGCATCTATACTGTCTGCTCAATGGAAGACATTAACCTAAATTGTGTGACCATGCTTTATTATTGCCTGAAGTAAGAGGATGAACACGAGAACTGTGCTTTATAGTTACCTGAAGTAAGATGCGTACGAGTTCAGTGCTTCCATAGCGTGCAGCTTCCAGAAAGCATTGGTTTACATTGTCTGCGCCACCCTCTACCAACAACTCTAAAAGCCCTTGTATTGCAGTTGCCGAGATCCCTGATGCCCATCCTGGGTCAAAGGTGCTTGAGAATAGTGTAAGAGGAAAGCATGCCGCATCAAAGGCCTCAGTGAAATCCTTCCCGGTAAGATCATTATCAGCAAGGTCAAGAAATGTCTTGAAAGCAGAAAGCTGAAGTTGGACCTCAATGATTGTTCCATGATTTCCTCTGCCCTTAATCTCCCGCACACGCGAGTGTAGTCCTATGCACTTCAGAGCCCATTCTGTGAACTTGTGTGCCTTTGCACTTGCTTCTGCCTTCAATGCCTCATCACCATGGGATTCTTGAAGCCGTTCATGCAACCTGAGAATTATTCACAACTGTCAGAATAGTGCCATGTTCATATCAATTAATATGTAAGGTGTAAAGTCAAACGGAATTATCGAATTCAATACAACTTTTGCAATTGGAAAGTATGCAATTCATGTGAATACGTAATAGTCAAAACCATTTCGGACAGACTAACTTTTGACCCATGAAGCTAACAGCATCGGTGAGGCTAGTTGCCCGTCCCCTGCATGCTGATACACATGATGCAAGGAATGATGTCCGGAGTGCAGCACGTGTGAAATCGTTCGCGCCTTCTGACACAATCCTCCTGATCAATGCCACAACCGCATGCAGCTCATCCTTGTCACTCAAGAACCAAATAGCATCAACCGCCACGCAGAGCACATCGTTGAGTCCCTGTGCATCAGCCCTCCCTACCAGCCCCTGAGCGCTCTCCCAATCATGAGAGCTCACGGCACGCTGGAACGACCGGCTCAGCTCAACCCGGTCATGCCTCGAGAGCTTCCTGTCCTGCTGCCTGCCACACTCTCTATCCCCATTCCCAAACTCCAAATCCAGTTCCTCCCCGAAGTCGGAGCTCACCGATCTCGGCTTCTTGGCCACACAACCCTTTGAGCTCTTGGACTCCTTGGGCGGCAAGGGGCACTCCTTGGAGCTGCCATTGTTGGCATCCACCGCGCCACTCTCAGCAACGCCCGGTTCATCCATGTCCATCTCCGAGGAGGCCAGTGGCTCCTCCAGCCTCAGTTTATTGGTCTCCACCTCCATGTCCATGGATCGAATCTACTTCCAATTAAAAAAAAAAAAACCCACCCATTAGGCTTCCACATGAAACACCGAAGAAAAGGGAAAATAATTCTGGAATTTTGATTCAGACAGAGCAAATCATTACTCACCTCCAAATTCTTCTTGCCCTCAACCACTATCTCCAGCCTAATGCCCGCGATCCAACCTAAGAAATAACAACAGACACAATCACACAAACGAAAGCAGAGAAAAATCGCTGTAGCCAAGAAAAGATCACGAGGCCAATCGAACCCACCTCAGGAAACTGCGGAGAGCATTCGGCACTGAGCGGCGGAATCCGAATGGACGAATCCCTCCGGGCACAAATCAAGAATCCAACCAAGAAAAATCCGGCACCACCACCTGCAAGAACAAATCGAAATGAAACGAACAGCAAACAGAAGCAGGGATTGGATTCTTGATGGGTAACAGTACAAGAACAAAAAAAAACAAAAAAATCCAAAAGAAGACGCGCTGGTTCGTACCAGAGATCGACAAACCGAGATCTTTTTTTTTTTTTTTTTGCCTTTTTCTAGGAGAATCAATAGGAGAAGCGAGAGAGGAAGAAAAGGAATGGTGGTGGGAGGATAACAATAGTATGATTCCGAGTCGAAGATGATGGTGCCGAAACGAGGTGGAGGGGGAGGAGCCACTGCCTCGCCCGCGACCCTGCGACTCGGAGCCCCCCTCTCCTCGGAGAGTGAGAATAAGAACTCCGCCCTCCTCTCCTCTCCTCTCTCCTCTCCTCTCGTCTCGCGCACGCACCACCACCACCACTACCTCCCCCCTCTCTCCCTCTCTCTCTCTCTCCTGGCTTTTCTTTAATTTTTTTTTTTAAGAGGCGTTGGATACTTGGATTCGCCTGCGCTGCATTTTCTGTGTGTTGTGGCAGGCCCAGGTTTCTAACTTTTTAAAACCCACTGAAAAGTGGAGTCCTTTCTAGATTATTGAAAGCCGGTTTAATTAGAAGGGTGCAGGGCTACAAATTACTGCTATGGAGGGGTAATTTTGTGGTTGCACCCTCCCCTTGTCAAAAGAATTGGATTTACACCTCTCCATGGATGACTATGTTTTCCTGTTTAAGTATGTGTAAGTCTAGTTGAAATCTAGGTGTGACAATGGATCAAACATCCCGTAAGGCTCCATCCGGAAAGCGGAAATTTTTACAGGAATTTTGTAGAAGTTTCGCAAGAAACAATTTAGTTTTCTGCAGGAATTGGAATTTTTTCGTGTGTTCGAAACAGAGTCTAAGGGTGTGTTTGGTAGGGCTCCAGCTCCATTAGATCCGTGGATCTGGTGGAGCTGGGTATTCCTAATTCCACATATTCGTGGAGCTGGAGCTGTGATTACATTAATAGTGTTTAAATGGATCATCTTGTTTATATTTTAGACAAAAATATAAACTTAATTCACTTTATTTTAGCCTACAAGTTCAGATCTCAGGTAAAGTTGGGATTTAGAGCTCTACCAAATGGACCCTAAGTTTGTGTAAAATGGCTCTGGTTGGCTAAATATACCCTTTCCATTCAAATTTATTATCCAAACGTCCTAGGTTGCACTGTTATACAATGAAAGTTAAGTGAATTTTATTAGGTGTGTTGGATCTGGAACGAACATTCAGATCGCAACTCCATCAGTGTAGTTGCAGGGGGTACTCGACTCTCCCAGACTCCAATTGCAGGGTGATGAGAATAATTCGGTGTTGTAGTCTAGCACTCGCTATTCCAATTGCATTCATGCGTAGGCCAATATTTATTCGGACCATGGGACCTAAACAGGATTATAAAAAAAACACATGATTATGAGGTCGACCCAAACTTCACTAATAGAGCTGCTCCCATCTTCCAAGGAATTTCGATTTAGGATCATTTCTGTGTAGTTTAGTATAGATCCCTACGCATCATTAAGCTATACGATTCAATAACCATTATTCATGATTCATGTTCACTTGAAAATCTGTCTAAATACAATTGAATTTGGATTCATAAAATTCATTGCGTCAAGATTGTTTTCTGTCATTAAAAATTTGCATTTCCTAGCTAGCAAGGAACCTTCAATAGATCTTTCGAAGGAAGCTCCTACCGTTATTTCAGAAGAGAAAAAAAAACTAGTTTAACCTATCTACGACAATGTTGTATTTCCACCTATGTACGACAATATTATACTTCCTCCGTTTATGAATAAATATCATTCTAGGTTTTTAAATTTTCATCAAGGCATATCTATGTAAGACTATATTACTCTTCTTCATTATATCTTTTGATGATGTATTTTACTCTAGTTTATGATAGTAAATGTCATTGAAAATAGCTAAATAGGAGGGGTATAAAAGAAAAAATATATGATAAAAAATCACTTTAAAATTGTAGAATGACATGTATTAGAAACAAAATTCAAAAGTTAGAATGACATGCATTCAAGAGGAAGGAAGTAGATCACGGTTGTGAGTCACTTTAACTATGTATTTTTTATCCATCTTAACTTTCATGATTTATTTTAGTATTTATATTTTATAATATGTTCTTTGTTGATTTCTCTCATTCTAAAACTAAAAGGTTACAGGTAACATTTTTCCCGGTGCAGTCATTCCACTCACGGTTCGGATTTTTGATTGCCTAAAGATGACGTGCAAAACGACATAGTGTTTCAGTTTTTCATTAAAGCCACTAACTTTGATTTTTTTCATAATAATATACATCTTCTGTGTCATATTTGACATTACCAATAATGACCAGAAGTCAAAAGATGACTGAAAGATAACGTTTATAAATATGAACCAATGCTATATAGAGCAATATCCTATATACATGTCTACTAGATCTGTGTACTGGACAAAATACTTGTAACAGGTTGCACCTTGTAGGAGTATGCAAAACCAAGCAATCAATGGGTTTAATTAACAGGTATAACCGCTCTGGAAAACTCGAGTAAAAGCAACTCCAACCCAAATCCCTATATTTCCCCCCTAAATCACTCATTTAGAGGTGTTATAAAAATTAGGGGTATCCTATATTAAATTTATCTCTAACCCACACTCCCTATTACTCACCCCTATTATTTATCTAAACATTATTATTACTTTGCACCTATGAATTATTATTTTAAAATGAATAAAAAATGCCAAAGAAAATAGTACGGACAAAGAGAAAGTCCCTAGATGTAGGGGTGAGAAGGAGCCTCTCTAGAATAGAGATTTCAAATAGGAATTGAGTTGGAGCTCATATTTTTTTAATTCTCCTTATAATTTAGAATAGAAGGAGATTTAGGGGATGAGTTAGACATGCTCTAATAGCCTACTTACAAGGCCACTTACAAAGGTGGTAGATGAGGGGGAGATGTGGTGGCTCCCCACCTAGGGAGGTAGGCAGGAAGCAGCAGCTCTGCTCATTGTGACCCTCTTATGTGTCGTCTATTTTGTGCAAATGTGCTAATCTAATTCATTCAGTCTTCCCTTATTTTTAATCTTATAGGCTGTGGTTTAGTACTTTAACTAGCCCACCATATCCAAAGTCTCATGGTCTGGTGGTCATCATCTTAAGATTGCAAATTAGCCCACCCGGCATATTTATTTCAGATCATGTTATATTGAAACATGTTATGTCTGTTTCATAGCATCCTGATGCTGCTACATCAAAAGGTATACATTAGAATTTTGTTTTGATGGCGTATAAATATGCATAAATAAATCCATAATTTAAATAGAAAATCTGGTTACAAGGCCAAGTACATGGTTGATTACCATATACTCACTATAAGGTGAGGTAACCTAGCGAGTACCTGTCACTGAGTTTTAGAACCTTGATATAGAGTATGAACTGCTAGAATTATTTGAATATCTATATCATTTTTCCTACAGTTAATTGATTTTTGTTGTTTCTATAAATAACTAATAGTAATTACATATCTACTCCTTAGTTGGTAATCAATATTCAATTCCTATCAACCGTGGGATGTGTGAAGTATTTGTGTGGATTTTTGCTACGGGATTTTACCGCATGAGCCTTAAAAATAGTTGTATGATCATTTTTTTCCTTAATTGCTATGAAGAAATAACGATATTATGCTAGCTTTGTATATATTTTGGATACAAACGCGATAATGTCTTATCTGTTGTCACTATTTCTTAAAAAAAGTTGTCCTTCCAAGTAGGAAGTAAATTAAATAAGCACAATTCATATTCACATCCTTATAGAATTTCCTTAGGAAAGTAGGGTATCAAATCAACAAATCTACTGTGCGCCACTTTGATATTGTGGTTAAATATACGAATCTTATAAAGTATTATCGATCGATCAATCCACCGTATGGCATAAAATGGTGCGGTTATCATGTGATATGATGTTCCCATCAATTTGTGTTCGGTTTTCTTTGGTAAATTGAGCATGGAGGGACTTGTCCTCGGAGGTGGCGATGGAGATGGAATATATATATATATATATGGTGGAAAAATAAAATAAATAGTATACAAGCCGTTTTCATGCTTTATTTCACTCTCATCAGCTCATGAAAGTGAGAGTCGTCTCCCATCACAGGCCACCACCAAGCACACGTCCCTCTCCCATGTGGGACCCGTCCTTTCTTTAGGTTTCCCTCGGGCCCACTACAATAATTACAATGCCCTCCTTTTCAGAGCCCACATCTTCTACACCCAAGCATAACGTGGCACTCGCTATGGTTGAAGGAAAAAAAAATTCCATAGAAAAAAATAATTTCAACAAAATTTATTAAAATACACACTTATAACCTCTCACTAAGATCCATTAATTATTTTAAGAATTTTTAGTTATACAATCAAAACTATGTTTTAAGAAAACATATAAACTTTTTAGGGGCTGTTTGGTTGCATTCTCTCATGAGCCTGATCTGTTCGACTCAGCCAGGCTGATGGGATACCGGATGCACAGATGCAGAGACGGTATTTAATTGAGTGTTTAGTAGGCAGGTATTTTGAAATTTAAATATTTTGAAATTTATATAGCAAGTGTGGTCTAGTTTTGTTCAAAAAAATGTCAAGAACCTATTTTTTAAATCGGTTCGGTAATCGGAAATGCTAATCAAAAGAAATAAACAAAAAAGGAAAAAAGGAAAACTTATATACCCACATGGCACCATATGCATGGTTTGCTATTGTGACTGACAGTGGCCCCTTGCGCAGAACACGAGACTGCCATGCGCTGCATCCAGAGAGATACGCTCATTTTCTCTGTATCTCTAAAGCTAGGCTGCATGGAGAATCTTGCATCCAGAGAGCCAAACTCAAAACTAGATGCAGGCAACCAAATATAAGAAAAAAAAATAAAATTCTGCATTTGTAGATACAATAAATCTCTGTACATACAGGCAACTAATTAAACACCCTCTTAAGAGTACAAGGCGGACGTACACAATCCATATGCACCACACGTATGCACATACGCATGCATCCTTTATACATGCTTTGATTGGAGGCTCGACAACCTCTGGAGCATGGGAATGTGTTATCCCACTTAACACGCACTCATGTATGTACCCGTTTTTAATTATTCCGGTAAAGCACGAAAAGTTTGATATGAAGGATTGAACTCCAGTATACAGAGAGTTATACAACTCCTGTGCCAACCGAGCTACGCTTGGTCCTCTAATACGTATAAACTTGAGTTTGCAGTTTCTTATACAAACTAATCATTGATTTTGATTATTGAGTAGCTGCCGAACATCTGTTATTACTCCTGTTACAAATGTCATTTAGGATGGTCATGCATTCTAAACTTTGACTATTGCTGTCTTTGAAATACTTAGATTGGATATATTATCATATGTATAGATCTATCTCGAGAAGTACTTTTATAATATTACAATTTTGTTATGCTTTTATAAATATATTAAAATATAAATTAGTGCTCAAAGTTGTATTTTAGGGACCGCGTCGATATCTAAAATAACATATATTTGTGACCAGATGGAGTATTAAATAAACCGCATATATTATGGAAATACAATATTTTTGGCAATCTATTCTTGTTACCTATTTTTACAACACTTTGTTTAATAAAAGGAAGCGACTATTGCATAGTTGGCTGAAAATTTTCTTAACTTTCGATCAATTTTTTTAGCCATTGGATCCAGTTACAGCCATCCATATCCCTTCACTGTATTAAAAACTTGCTACAAAATTAAAAAAAAGTAGCAAGCAGCTCAGCCCTTATACTTTTTTCGATCTCCGATCAATGCATTTTTCTAATACATATATGCTGTCTTCACTCTACTCTACACTGTACCTTTGGTTTTCCTAATTTTGCATGCTGGTTGGCAACACAGGCACAGGTCCACATACAAAGATAGGGCAGCAGCACACGGGTGCCACAGAGAATTCCAGCTTTTGGTCTGCGCCACGGATCTGCAGATGGCAAATTGTGAAATTGGTACGGCCAAAAAAATATATTATTTTTTACTGCAATGTATACACTGTTTATTTATTTTTCTGAGAATCTACGATGTATACACTATACTCTCACGCTTTCACTCCCTGTCCGATTCTGTGTGTGCGTTTGTGGGGCCAATGCCACCTGATGCCAAAGCATTATTATTACCTAATGACTTGTGCTCGGTCGTCCGAAAATTTCGGATGCATTGTAACATTTTTTTCTACACATACAATATTTTTTACCAACGCGTGCAACATTTTCCTTCGACAAACAGTAAAAATCGCTACAGTAAACGGATGTTGCAAGCATTAAAAAAATGTTACACGCGGAGGAAAAAAAATGTTGCACGCGGAGAAAAAAATATTGCAAGAGGCGTCCGATGGGATGAACAGTAATCGGACGTCCGAGCGCTAGTTTCACCCTTATTATTAAGTGTCTCTGACAAATGGGGAATCATGTGGGACCACTAGTGTGGAGAGGAGGGGACATGATTTTTTTTAATTTTAGAAAAAAGAAAATCAAGGTTTGATGGTACATATTGGAAGCATGTGTTTCATGCTCCCACGAGATATTTAATCGGTTTCTCTCAATTGAAGCTGTGTGTTTCATGCGCCTATGAGATATTTAAGTGGTAGTTCATCTTAATTAAAACTATATGTTTCATACGTTTTACGATGCATAAGACTACTATATTGTTCTTTCCTCAATTAAAATTTCATAGGATTCATGTATATAACATGTTATGCAACTAAAAGAAAAAGATAAAAAAAGAAGAAGTGGCAAGCAAAAGAAGAGAAGACATGAAACGAGCGAGGGCTTGCAGGTTACATGTAGGTGGTGTGATGTGATATAGATTCCGTTCCGTTCTATTCTGTGGGTTGCTTGCTGCATCATAGTTTTGGCACTCGTCCGCGTCACTGATGTCACTCGCAGCCACCTCTATTTCTTCTCCTCCTTTTTGCTGTTGCCATTGTTGTTCCATTGTTCCTTTGCGTTCGTCTGTAAAGGATATCGTCGACAAATTCTTAAGCGAGAAATTATGGTGGGTGACAAACGAACCGTGCACTTGGCCGCCTCTCCAACGGCAAACGATGGGAAGGAAATCGGCTTTTGTTCTGTGTGCGTATGTGTGTGCACACGGAACCCATTTCCTCTTAGAAGTTAATCGCAAAACAATGCTTATATGCTAATTATGTCATATCTTAATGGACAAGAGTTGTACTTTTAAGTGAAAGTGAATAGCATGAATTATAATCTTGAGGGAGCGCCGTGTTGTCGCACAAGAAAAGTAATTACTAAAACACTGACATATGCCCTGTAGCCATCACTTAAGTTTGGGGTTAAGGAGGGCAAAGGAATCAAGACGGTGTGGCTTGGGATTTGAGTGATGTTGGTGAGGAATGGTTCATCAGTGAGGTGGATGTGGGATAAGGAGTTGCGTTGGGTGCACAAGAGGGGGGAAGCGGTGGCTTTGGTGAGCGTATGGCGGTGAGGTGGTAGTGTTGATCGGTGAGTGTGCCTTACTGGTGTTTAGAGTTGGAAAAGAGGAAGGGGGAGTGAAGCAAAGGGGGCCAAGGGAGATAATAATGGGGAGCCAGGGTTGTAGAGCTTGTCACTAGCAATGACCCGGTCTTTAGCGATGGCATGTGATGGGTGCCAATGAGGAATGGTGCAATGGTGAGGTGGATGCAGGATGGGGAGTTTCGGCCTCCTCCGCCCCAACGCCTCCCCCCTCCCCCTCTAGCTCCTTCTCCACCTCCCTTCCCCCCTCGCATAGTAGGAGTATTGTAGATGCCTTGAATGGCTACTGTGGCTTACCAGCGGCGTCACATCGGCTTGGGGGCTTGAGGAGGGAGAAGTCTAGTGCAATAGCGACCAGGGGCACACGAGATGCTTAAAACATGGAGGTAATTCAGTCTTTTTATATAACATGTTTTGGTAAAAAAAATAGAAGAACCTAAATGGAGTGGACAGAATAGAAAATAAGGGAGTGGGTGATATTAATCTTTTGATACTGTGAAACCAATATTTTTCCTTCAAATAGTGATTGGTGCCACTCTAAAAAGATTTTATGACTTATCCAGAAATTATCGAATATGGTGCAACGAGTTGCCATGACAAACTACAACAACAATCTTACAACAAGTATGGCGGTAGTTGTCATTGACCTTGACATCATGTCTCATTATAACCTTTATTGTATGTCATAACTACATAAAACCTAGGTGTGCATGCGTCATAACACTAGTGGAGAATTTGACAGCTCGAACTTACCCTGGAGCTTCTCCTATCCTTTCCTTTTAGTTTCACAATTAAGAGAAGAGGGAAATACCATTCTTATATTCAATCACTATCATGTGGGGCCTGCTGCTTAGTGACCTGGTCCCCTTTTTTTCCATTTTCTTCCTACCTTTCCCCTTTCTCTAGTCTTTTAAGTTTTTCTAGACAGTAAGAACAAAATTTGGTGATCTTGGATTTCCCATATTAACATGATCAGCAAATGGGAGTTCTGGAAAACCTTTAAAGAATAAAAATAGAATTCCGAATGGAGATGCACTAGTAGTAGTTGTTGTTGAAAGAAGCTAATTAATCATCTTACAGTCTAATCACTGCAGGAATTGCAATTAGTTCAAGCGGTTACTGTCTTGAAGATGTTTGCTCACCCTCATGGATGTCTGCAAAGGACCCTAGATTGATAGATGACTACAAGGAAATTTCAAGTGAAGATTATTTCATCATCGAGAATTGGAGAGGTCTGGTACTGAGAGATTAAGAAGGATTTGATGGATTACACTAACATGTAATGGTATGGGAAAAGGGGAGAAAAGAATAAAGCATCAATCAGCTTGCAAGGCATACATGTAGAGGCGGCCAAGAAGGTTTTAATTGCCAACCATGATCCATGAAGAACTACATAAGTATCTTCATGACTGTTTTGTATTTATTTTTTATGTGTCTTACTGATGGAAAATTCGAACCATCGCAAGGTGGCATTACTTTTTGGCAGGATTTTCAAAACCAAAATTTAAAAACCAATTCGGTTTTCTCGGTACGAAAACCGCAAAAACCACTCGAAAACCGTCAGAAACCGAAGGGTTAAGAAATAAAAAAATTGAAAAAAATGGAAAATTGTTCGGCTTTCAACGAAAACTATGGTTTTTCACAAAAAACCACACGGTTTTCGCGAAAAACCTCTCGGTTTTCGGTGAAACCGACCCGACCAATTAAATGTTCTTTAAAGTTTTTCACAAAAAACCGTGGTTTTTCAACGGTTTTCGAACACATAATTTTTTTCAAAATTTTTAATTTTTTTTAATTAGACTGGTTTACCAAGCAGTTTTAGATCTCGAACCGGAGCGATGGTAAAAAACTGTGGTTTTCGAGCGGTTTTCGTCGGTTTTGTTAACCTTGCTTTTTGGTACTATTCTATTAGAGCAGTGCTTCAATGCTCCAACGGAATAAAATGTAGTCATTATAATACACCTGTGGTTGTACGAGTGGGTGTATTCACAAGTAATTTTAGTCACAAAGTAGCTAAAGAACATTTAAGAGGAGCCTAAATCAGTTGTTTTACCAGCACCGTAATTTTCACTATCCCAGATGAGAGCCATTTTCCAAAAAAAAAAAGAAAGAAAAAAAAACAGTGTCACTCTCACTTCATTTCAGTTGTATAAATGAGTACTTCTGTAAATGATTGCCCTGTCAATCACAAACCAACAAGTCACTTAAGTTCAACAAAAAGTTGTTTTAAATTTCTTGATTTGGACGCTTTAGCTTGAAAATATAGAATACGCACCTTTTGGTTTCCTCGTCATAGATCCCACAGCTACAAGTATATAGCATATATTATAGGGTCATATAACCTAAGCAATATATTCTACCAATAGCACTACATGATTAAACATGTGCAACAGGATTTCGTAGTATCAAAGTAGAAAGATTCCAAGCAAGATGCAACCTATTCAAATATTGGTACACCACACAGGTATACAAAGTGTACATCTACCTCAAATAATACCTCCCAATAATGAAGCATGAGGGGGACATTTCAACCAAAAAGTTATGATGTTGCAGCTAACAACCAATAGAAGTGGACCTAGGTTTTGGGTATTACCCAAGGCAGACGTGTGCCCAAACCGAATAGCAACCTGAAATTGCTGACAATTCAAAGATTCTAAATTTCCAATACACATGGACGTTGCTTCCAAGCAGATCTGTTTAATCACTTGTCCATTTAAGTTTTTGATGTAGAAAGCTAAATTATTGAATAAACAGTTCCATCAAATCTTGGCACCGTTAGGCAAGAGTAGGCTAATTTGCTTGTTTTGAGCAACATAACTTGTTTGCTCTTTTAGTTTGTTGTTCACCTTTACTACGCAGTTTGCACTTCAAACAGAAAGAAATTAGCTCACATGTAGAGAACTACATGCTACATGGAATCCTTTCAAGAGAAGTAAAAAGGCCATACTGTTTAGCCTTCACATGAATCTGAATGGAATTCGCTTTAGTAAGATACGTTGCAGATTAGGAAAATAACTTCATTTATACAAAACAAGGAACAAGAATGCAAGCTACAAAAAAATTTGCCAACCAACCAAAATTTACTTAAGATTTTGACAGCGAAATAACTCTGCCTATCACAACTTAAGGAGCTGCCTCACCTGAATGTACAACAGCATCCACAGAAGTAAAATAAACCTCAGTTTATAGAGATATGGTACAGAGAAAAAAGGATTCCTTTCGCTGACTCAACATTGCACCACATATCTAATTCCCATGCTTTTCTTTTTGGGGAATTACCCATCCATAGTTACACGCAAAACTCAACATAATATCTATAGGGCACATAAAATATATTCGAAAGAAAATTGGAGTTGTACTGGAAAATTCTCCTCTTCTCCTCTTAGCTCAACCTTTCAAGCAGATTACATGTGGGTCATCTGCTGGCATCTGCCTCCTCTGGTATCACTGTCAAAGTCACAGGTACATTGTTCGCCCTTTTAACAAGAACTTTAAATGGCACTCCAGCTTTGTCCCCCATGATATCAATGATCTGCAATAAATATTTTATTAACATGGTTTTTGCAAATAAAAGGATAATACAATCTTCCTCTTGAATTGAGAATTTGATGTACACATGATAGCATGAATATTGAAATAAAATCTAAGCATGGTAAGAAACATGTTAAACAAGAGGCATGAGAGGACACTGTACCAGCACCAGGCTTAAATCATATTTGTTTTATGAAACTTGAACTAGATATTACAATATCAAATGATGCAATTACTACTTCAAAATAAGGAATACCGTAGGTGACACAAAATTTAATAGCACAGATCACCAGTGGTTAGCTACTTAGCTTAGTTACCTCTTTGATGCTTTCAACTGGTTTACCATCAAATTCAACGACTACATCACCAGGAAGAAATCCTGCACGTTCAGCTGGGGATCCTGGTGTTACCTGGTTGACAACTCATTATGTCAACAGAGCCCAACATATTTTCAGGATCATTTAGCACATAAAAGCATGCTAAAACATATCACAACAAAAAAAGTCAAACTTGAAGAATTACAGTCAGAAACACCAGTCAATATAAGAAAGGCCATTGAACTGTGATAATTAAAGTCGTCCAGTAAATTTAATATGAGGACAAAAGCTAGAACCTTAGAATAAGACCACCATGCTGCATAATGTCACATCACATCATGAGGAATAAGAATAGCTTACCATTGGTACAAGCACACCTTTTCTTATATCTGGAAAAGAACTTGATCTTTCTTTGAGTTGTGCAATGATCATTGGGTTAAGATCAAGCATCTTTAAACCAAGCCATGGCCTTACAACTCTCCTGAATTGCACATAATATATAACATCACTACAACAACAAAACTTAGGAAGTGTATCAAAAATATTTCCATACAGACAAAAACATTAGAGGCTTATTTTCAAATGGAGATACCATAATGATTAGATAGTTACATGGCCCAGTATGTTCTAATATTCCACAGTGTCAGCATACATTTCTGTCTTCAATGCTATACTTGCGGGTGAGCACTAAGCATGCATTGTAAAATTTAAGTAGCCCAAAAGAAATTTATTTACAAAAGGTCAATGCACATAGACCTCCATTATATCGGGGGTACAGCAGGGCTATATCGGGCTATTTAAAACAATGGTGAGCATATATTGCAAAATTTAAGTATCCCAAAAAAAACTATTTACAAAAGGTCAATGCACATAGACTTACTCCCAGTATCAACTGATTTCTTGTACCTTTTTCTCCGATAGAAAACAAGTTGGAAATGCTACCATTATTCCACTTTATTTGCCTCATTTAGAGATATGCCTAATTGGGCAATATATATGTCTTATTCCCTCTAACAGTATAGGTCATAGCTTAAACTAAACAAAGAAAATTTCCAACGAGAAGGCGAAATACAAAGCACTGAAATCTGGCCATGACAATAATAAAATGCAACCAGCATCATACTACTGAAAAGTAAGGCATACCCATTTTTCTTGAAGTTCTCCATTATTTTCACAATAGAGTCAATTGGAACTGCAAAGCTCAAACCATCAGCAGCCCACACTTTCATGACATTAACCCCAACAATTTCACCATCAAGGTTCACAAGAGGACCTCCGGAGTTTCCCTGTGGTAAACACGTCAACTGTTTGTTATAGACAACTTGATAAATACCATATAAGCACCAAGAAAACAAAGCACGTATGCTTATATTAGGCACACACAAGCCTACCTTCGCAACAATGAAACAGAAGAACAAAAAAACTTATTGCTATTCAGTATTAGTCCAAGAAGAAAGCAGGCAATAAAGTAAGATGGCAATGATCAATTTTTGTAGCCGAAAGGCAAAAGTACCAAATTGCCAGCTGAATATAAGCACTGACATAAGAACAATGGGGCGAAAATTAATTGATTATTTGCAAATTGCCCCATCTTATGTATATAATTTAAAAGTTGCCATTCTGTGAACAATGGATCTGAGTAGAAAGTTGACTGTTGTGAACTTGTAAAAGAAGATGCACAATAGATTGTTACCTTCAGCTGCTACTTTTGTTTTTTTTGTTTTTTTTCAGTTTTTGCTTGTTGTGTAATATTTAATGTTTTGCTCAGAGCTGTTTGGTATATGTTCCTCATTTTGTCAGTGACACATGGGAAACTCCTCCTAGTTTATGTTTTTTCAAATCTATATAATATTTTGCATATCTTCTGCATTTTCTCAGAAAAAAAGATTGTGATGGTTTGGTGACAACTAACAAGACATAGTAACATGGCATAAGAACATCATTATAAAAAAAGTCTAGAGTAAACATGTATACTAAAATAATGTTGTAGGAACATAAAGTAAAAAGGTTTTGCCTGATTGATAGCGCAATCTGTTTGCAGATACTCCCTTCGTACTCCTCCAAGACCCAGATCACTACTTTTGCGGTCAACACAACTACAAGAAAATGGGGAGGAGGTAGAATATTAAAGTCAATAAAACTAATAGCAAGCTTACAAATCACAAGCCAAGTACAAGCCATAATGATGGACAACTAATGAGAATAAATTAAAAAAATAGGCCTGCCTTTAGGGAGATATTAACCTTACAATACCAGCTGTCACTGTGTTTTGAAGAGAAAGTGGGCAGCCCAAAGCAACAACCCAATCACCTGGTCGAAGTTTACATGATGATCCAAATCTTGCAGCTGGTAAAGGGGTCTTAGATTTAATCTTCACAACAGCCATATCAGAGTGACGGTCAGCATTGAGAACAACACCTTCGAATTCACGTCCATCTTGTAAAGTCACACTAACCTAATAGAATTTCAACCATTCTGAGACAAAATAGGAAGTAAACAAACATGAAAATAAACCTGGATCAAACAAAATGCTGGCAAAAAAATTATTAATAATAAGATGATAGGACTTTAATTAATCTGTCTTAAGCACAGCTTTGATATGATAATTTGTGAGAAAAAAGTACAGAATTGTCTACTATACCATGGCTTGATTGGCCTTATACTAAAATTTAGAACTTCAACCCTAGTACTTAGGTTGTAGACTATTGTTGGCCAGTCTTGTCAGTCTGTCTTAAAACAATAATAAAGGACCAAGGACACTCAGTTAATCCAAGTATAAAGCAAAGAGACAAATTTGAACCTCAGTCAAATTACAATTTGTCACATCTATCCTAATCGGTGAAGAAAAGAAATAGTGCATAAAAGCTTGCATTTTAAAGCTTCCACTGTATGACATGAGGGTAGGTTCTCATGTTAAATTTCGTTTATAAGGATAAAATGAAATATATTGTCAGAAATCATCTGTTGGCTCTTCCCTCAAAGAGTATTCCCTCGAGATATATTAACCCATCAAAGTGTATTAAAAATTTAACAAGCATCATTGACTTATATGAATCAGGGAACAGATAACATATGTAGCAATGCTAACAGTTCCAATGCTGCGCCAAAAATGGAGATGTGTTTGTTTAAGAACTTCAATAATTCCATTTCATGCTTCATATTGATTTTATTTCATTTGTCAAAGATAAGTACTGTACAGTATGTACACTGTCAGCAAGTAACGGATAACTGAAGATGAACACAGAAGCTAGTGCCAAGTTGAACAACCTTTCCCCTTAGGACTGCTTTTGTGCTTTGAAAATCCACAACAACATGCGCACAAGTCAATATCGTCCCATCTGGATCTATTATAGTTCCTGATCCAATGCTCTTCTCTAGCACCCATCCATGAGTTTCTACAAAAATAATTCCACAAGTTTATTACATGTAGCTACTGAGCTGGTAAAAGGTTTGCCGATTTCCACTAGACAGTTTAGTCCTCACCCTGCACAGAAGAAATGTTCACAACAGCAGGACCAACTGCAGCTGCAGCCTTGGCAATTGAGTTCCTGCCTAGACATCCTGGGCAACATCTTGAATCATCTGAGTTACCACCTGTACCTCGGTTGCTCAGGTTAGTGGGTGGAACTGATGCAGATGCGAAGGAATTTAGTATCGGAAACCCTACACACAATTTTGAACACAGTAAGATGCTAAAAAAATTAAGCTCTACCTTAGTCAAGAAGAAGAGATAGTGGCAATTATTGGTTCGGGAAAAAACAAAATTCACTGCACCCTTTTTCTTATGTACTGAGGACGTCTTAAATCTACAAATTGCAAATATTCTCTTAACATTTTATTGATCATCACTGAAGCTGTTCAATTGCAATGATCAGAAAAGACCTAGTTACTGTGACTCAAACAACCCCTGCAAGCAAAAGTCACAGCTGTGAAAAATTTCCACCTATCTATGTAGTATGACAAATGTAAGTTTATGCGATACATATGGGCTCGCACATTGTGTTCTCATCTCCATATACAAGCCTCCACCAAACTGGTCTTCAATTAGGTCTTTTGGTTAATAAATAAAATAACATTTAATTACCAAAAAAAAGAGCCCCTACACATCCCATCGATTTAAGCTCCCCCACATGAGCCCTAAACCCACCAATCAGAGATAGTGTTCACCTGCATATCATATCAGCGCTCCCTTCAGGGTATCGCAACCGGCAGCCCTATGGGATAGAAAAACTGGCATCGTGTCCCACGGTGACGGTGGTACAACAAACACAATGCATTTTGATTATCGATAATCACAAATCAATGACTCGGCATGTCTATACGCAGCTGATAACCATAAACTAGCGCAGGCAATTGTATCACGCACCAATGGACAATAACAAACCAAACGGCCCTCCATTCCAGGAAGCCGCATTCGCATCAAGGCATGGCCCCAACACAGCCTGGAACCCAGAACCCTGATGAGCGCTGAGCAATGTCACGCAGCTAAAGCGGGTCTCTCGCGCTCCAAGCCGAAAGGAACAGGAAAAGAAAAGCAAACCCTTCTTGGGAGGAAGCGGTGATGGCGGCGCCGGCGACAGGAGGGGATCGCCGGAGACGATACCCGCGGCGGCGGAGGACAGGAGCTGGCGCAGAGGCGTGGAGGCCGAGACGTATACGCCGCTGGTGGCGGAGTCGCCGCCGCGGCCATAGAGGGCCCCGGCTCCGGCGGCGGCGAGGAGGAGGGCGACGCGGCGCGGGTTGCGGAGCATTCTGGAGAGTGCGCCGGATCGCTGGCTCTGGGCGCGTGGTGCCTGGCTGTCTCCGTCTTTAGGTCTGTTTGGCGAGTCGATGCTTTTATAAAAAAAACTGTTTTTTACTTTTGTAGGTTAAAAAGTATTTATAGCTTTTTATAATAGGTTATTCCGTAAACTATTAATTTCACTTTACAATAAAATGTAAAAGCTTATATCCTCGTTGTGTTTTTAGCTTTTATTAGTTATACGTGGCTTCTGACCTATACCGAAAGCTACTTAAAAGCTAACCCGCTTTGAGAGACATATTAGCTTTTTCGGAAATTAAAGTTGACTTTAAGCACAAACAGTCCACAATTTGCTCTGCACAGGGTTGACACGAAAACTGCGGTTTTCGATCATACCGATCTGGTTCGATATTTAAAACCAGCGTAATTAAAAAATTCAAAAATTCAAAAAAAATTATGCGACGTAAAACTAGTCGATTTTTGGTCAAATCCGACCGGTTTTCGATCAAATTGACCGGTTTTAAATCAAAATCGTATGGTAATACCGCAGTAGTCAGCACCCACCATTTAGCCGATCGATTTTCAGTAAAAACCGATTGATTTTTGTTTTATTTTTTATTTTTTAAAAAAATTTTGAATTCTTAACCTTTCGGCTTCTAAACAATTTTTAAACGGACTCGACAATTTTCAAATCAGATTTGTGAACCCTCTCTGCTCGCTTTCCACTCGCCTGGCGCATTCCAGGAAGTTCGCCGTGATTTCACGGTAACCAAGTCCAGAATTCTTTCTAAAAAAGCATTTGGTACTGTTTTTTATATACGTGACGGGATAAGACTTATACCCGACACTTAGGTCTGTTGGTAGAGCTCAGGATCCCAAACTTCTCCCGAGATCTCAAACTTGAGGCTAAAATAAAGTAAATTAAGTTTATATTTTTGGCCTAAAATATAAACAAGATGATCCATCTAAACATTCTTAATGTCTTCACAAATTTCAGAACACGGATCTGTGGTGATGAGGACATCCCAACCAAGGATACAACCGCTGCTTCTTCTTCCCTACGACCGCTTCTTCGACTTCTGACGCCTAGAGGACTCAATCCGGAGCAAGGCCTTTTCATCCACCTTTGCTGGACCAGCAGGTCAAGGACATCCACCGAGGACAGCCCACTCACCAAGGAAGGCCCAAGATCAAGCCCATTTCGTCGCCGAGTCGGTTCGGCCATCCAGAGCAGCAGTACTTCTAAAGCGGCCATAACTTGGGCTCCCGAACTCCGTTTTCAGCGTGCGACCACCCGTTTGAAAGGTATCGAGATAACCTTTCTAATGGATCTGGTCCCAAGGCCAAATTCCTCCTAGAGCGACGGAAAATCACAGAACAATCTCACGGGACAGGAATTCCAGGTGCTGCGCCACCTTATTTTTGGGCCTATAGCCCATGTATGGTTAGGGTTGCATGGTGGCCGACCCTAGAGTGGTGGCCTACCCTAATTTGGGCGCTCCAAGTCTGGTCTCCACCCTATATAATGTCTCAGTCGTCGTACGTAGTCATTTAGGTTTTGTTGTGTTTGGTAGACCCCGTGTGCGTCCCTCCTCGTGTTTGCGCGTGTCGACTAGACCGCCGATCCGAGAAAGCAGAACCTCAACTTGTTCCTTTGATTTCAATATCATCTTTTCAGATTGCTTCATACTTTGTTCTTACGGGTTCTCGATTTCTTGCGGGAACAATTGATCGATTGGATCTTGTATCGTGTGGATTGGCATTGCGATTGTGAAGCTCCGACCTGTTGGTTAGAAGCCCTAAATTCGGTGCCATCAACACCCCCAAATCGACGTATCATCATCTCACCGAAAGATCGGGATCGCCGTCCCCATCAAGTTGGTATCAGAGCTCAAGGTTGCTCGGTGAGATTTTCCTTCAAATTTCGTTTCTACCTAGAGTCCAGAAAATTGCCCCACAAAAATAAGATTTGTCCCTCTGTCCAAGCTAATTTGTGCCGTAACTTTTACTACTTGTTCTTGGTCTGTTGAATCGTCGGTTGCATAGTCGTGTCTTTGCTGGTTTTAGAGTCTAGTCCCTTAGAGTTTCGAGTTCGAGTCACGTTTTGTCACAATTGTATTCGAATTGGAGTTGTTCTCTGTTAGTAGATCAGATTGCATTCAGATCAGGACTCTCGGTGGTTGTTGGAGATCAGATTGGAAACGTTTGTTTCTGCCCGTGCGGGAGATCAGTTTGGGTCGCGATTTGTCCTAATCTGTTTCCTAGCCCGAGTGCTCGCCATCGCGTCGCGGTTGGTTGCCGAGTCTTTCGCCCTTTGCGTCGCTTAGTCGCCGAAAGTGCTCACCATCGCGTCATTTGATCGCCCAAGTGGTCGCCATAGCGCCATTGGTCGCCGAGTGCTTTCGCCTTGCGCCATCGGTCGCCGAGTGCTCGTCCCTCGCGTGCTGCCGATCGTCGCCGAAAGTGCTTGCTAACTACTAACAAATCGATCGGCCGAGTGCTCGCCGACCCGTGATCTCTTTCCGCAAAGTGAACGCCGATCGCTATCGAGAAGAAAAAAAAAGGCAAGTGCAATCTTCAAAAGCCGCACTAGAACAATTGCAAGTCAAACTTCGAGAGAGAGAGAGAGTATCTTTTAATTACCTTTATACCCTGGTCAAAAAAAAAAGTGTGTGTCGTGAGTGTTGTTTGGAGTCCTTTTGAGTCTATTATTCAGTTCTAGGGCTCCACAAAAAAAAGAAAAAAAAATCAAAAAAAAAGAGAAAAAAAAGGAGCCCTAGTGCTTGCTTTGTGTTGTGGTCATTCTCATTGCATCTCTGTGGCATCGTTGGTGATTAGGCTCGCGTCTCTAGCACGGTCTAGCCTAGGACCACATTATCTTGATTTTGAACGACTTTTCACTTACTTTGGTTCGATGGTACTAGTTCCTCCTTTGCTACATACTATTGCTGTCCAAGCTCCACCATCTTCTAACCACACAGGTTCGAAATTTGCAATCGCTGCCACATCGAGGACTTGTAAGAACTTGGTAGAAGCTTGGCGTGTGTGAGGATTGCCACTTGATACAACCTAGTAGTTCATAGGAGCTTTCATATCTGTGTGAAGTTTCTTTGTTTCTACTAACTATGGCAGGTAATCCCAGCAATCATGGGAGTAACGTCGGCAGTGGGAGTGAACATGAGGACCGTCTCACGCCAAAAGAACGGCGTTGGGTCACTCATTTCGAGAGGATGCACCATCAGCATGAGATGCGAACTCGTGACACTCTTGATGCGATTGAAGCGCGGCTAGCACCCCTCACTGAGCTTCAAGCTCAGCTAGCACAACTTCTTCAAGGTCTTGGCCCCAACAATGGTGTCATTGGTCATGCTTTGGGCCAGCGGCGCTCCACCGGTTGTTCCTGTTCCTTCAAGCGAGGTGGATCAAGAGGAGAACAACTACGCCGCCCGATCGAGGATGACTACAGGTCAATGTGAACAACGACCGACTTCATCGTCGACTCATAATAATAGCAAGGTATGGCTAGACATCAACATGATCAAAGGGAAGAACGTGATGATTCTATGGCAAAAATGAAATTTACCATGCTTCCTTTTGATGGTGCTTATAATCTGATGCTTATCTAGATTGGGAGTTGGCGGTAGATCAAAAATTTTCTTGCTTTGATTTTTACGGCGTAAAAGGGTCCATCTTGCCACTAGTGAATTCTTGGTTTTGCATCTATTTGGTGGAAAGAACTTTGTAGAGCCAACCGTGATGTACCTACAACTTGGGATGGGTTGAAGCGTGTCATGAGGGCTAGATTTGTTCCTACATACTATGCTCGTGATTTATTGAATAAAATGCTGCGCTTTAATCAAAGTGATAAAAGCGGTTGAGGAGTATTATCGGGAATTGCAAATTGGCATGTTCTTGTTGTGGGATAGAAGAGGGTGAAGATGTAAAAATGGCTAGGTTCTTGGGTGGGCTTAACCGAGAGATCTGAGGATATACTTGATTATAAAGAATACAATTCTATCACTCGTTTGTATCATCTTGCTTTGAAAGCGAAAGAGAAGTGCAGAGGTCGACGATCGACAACACGAGGTACTTTTGGAGGCTCTTCCACATCCAAGTCGGTCTAGATCCATACCAAGGCATCGTCTTCCATCCTCGGACGAGTACCTATACCATTGTTCCAACTACTTGACGCCATCACGCATTCGGAGGCAAACAAGTCAATCACACTTCAAACACCCGCCAAGAGTGCTTCCTCGATTGCCTCCACCGATCGGACGCGGGAAACACAATGCTTTCGATGCAAAGGAATGGGGCATGTGATGCGAGACTGCCCTAATCAGCGTGCTCTAATAATCCGAGAAAATGGTGAGTACACTAGTGCTAGTGACATTGATGAAAATGAATATGCTCTTGTTGCCACTAACACTGCAGAGCCAGAAGAAGAGATTATCACTTCTGCAGCATCCGAGAAATATCCGGCTCTTGTTGTCACCCGAGTGCTTAGCGCACAGCTTACACGCGATGAACAAAATCAACGCCATACTATCTTCCAGACAAGGTGTGTGGTAAATGAGCGCGCTGTGCATGTCATTGTTGATGGAGGTAGCTGCAACAATCTTGCTAGTGTAGACATGGTCGAGAAGCTTGGTTTGGCCACAAATCCACTTTCTCAACAGTATGAAATTGAATGGCTCAATTCCACTGGTAAGGTTCAGATAACGAAAACCGTTTGAGTACCTATCTCTATTGGATCTTATCATGATAATGTTGTTTGCGATGTTGTACCCATGGATGCTTGCTCTCTTTTGTTGGGTAGACCTTGGATCTTTGATATGGATGCTATACATTATGGTAGGACCAATGAGTATACTTTCTTGTATAAGGGAAAGAAAATTGTTTTGAAACCTATGAGCCCTCTGAATCGAGAAACATTGATGTTAAAAGAGCTAAAAGAGAAAAAGAGGAGAGTGGAATTCAAAGTGTAGCTAGTAAATCAACCCTTTCAACTACACCAATTACTCAAAAACACGATCTTAAGTTGAAGGGTAAAGTATTGTTGGCTACAAAAGTGTTCTCACAAGATAACATGGATAGTATGGAACAATTGCCATTATTTGTTGCTTTGCCTTCTGTTATTACTAATAATTTGCAGGAACATGAGAAGGAGTCGAGGACGACTCCAATTCAAGAAGGGAGGATGATGAGGACATCCCAACCAAGGATACAACCGCTGCCCTTCTTCCCTACGACCGCTTACTTCGACTCTGACGCCTAGAGGACTCAATCCGGAAGCAAGGCCTTTTCATCCACCTTTGCTGGACCAGCAGGTCAAGGACATCCACCGAGGACAGCCCACTCACCAAGGAAGGCCCAAGATCAAGCCCAATTCGTCGCCGAGTCCGGTTCGGCCATCCAGGAGCAGCAGTACTTCAAACGGCCATAACTTGGGCTCCCGAACTCCGTTTTCAGCGTGCGACCACCCGTTTGAAAGGTATCGAGATAACCTTTCTAATGGATCTGGTCCCAAGGCCAAATTCCTCCTAGAGCGACGGAAAATCACAGAACAATCTCACGGGACAGGAATTCCAGGTGCTGCGCCACCTTATTTTTGGGCCTATAGCCCATGTATGGTTAGGGTTGCATGGTGGCCGACCCTAGGGTGGTGGCCTACCCTAATTTGGGCGCCCAAGTCTGGTCTCCACCCTATATAATGCCTCGGCCGTAAATGCGTAGTCATTTAGGTTTTGTTGTGTTTGGTAGACCCGTGTGCATCCTCCTCGTGTTTGCGGCGTGTCGACTAGACCGCCCGATCCGAGAAACAGAACCTCAACTTGTTCCTTTGATTTCAATATCATCTTTTCAGATTGCTTCATACTTTGTTCTTGCGGGTTCTCGATTTCTTGCAGGAACAATTGATCGTTTGGATCTTGTATCTGTGTGGATTTGGCATTGCGATTGTGAAGCTCCGACACTGTTGGTTAGAAGCCCTAAATTCGGTGCCATCAACACCCTCAAATCGACGTATCATCATCTCACCGAAAGATCGGGATCCCGTCCCCATCAAGTTGGTATCGAGCTCAAGGTTGCTCGGTGAGATTTTCCTTCAATTTCGTTTCTACCTAGAGTCAGAAAATTGCCACACAAAAATAGGATTTGTCCTCTGTCCAAGCTAATTTGTGCCGTAACTTTTACTACTTGTTCTTGGTTTGTTGATAAATCGGTTGCATAGTCGTGTCTTTCTTTGGTTTTAGAGTCTAATCCCTTAGAGTTTCGAAGTTCGAGTCACGTTTTGTCACAGATTGCATTGAATTGGAGTTGGTCTCTATTAGTAGATCAGTTGCATTGAGATCGGGACTCTCGGTGGTTGTTGGAGATCAGATTGGAAGCGTTTGTTTACGCCGTCGGAGATCGGTTTAGTCGCGATTTGTCCTAATCTGTTTCCCTAGCGAGTGCTTTCGCCCATCGCGTCTTGTTGGTTGCCGAGTGCTCGCCCTTTGCGCGGCGCTTAGTCGCCGAAAGTGCTCACCATCGCGTCGGCTGGTCGCCGTAAGTGGTCGCCGAAGCGCCGATCGTGTCGCTCGAGTGCTTTCGCCCTACGCCGATCGGTCGCTCGAGTGCTCGTCCGCGGCCGGCCCGTCGCCGAAGTGCTTGCTAACTACTAACAAATCGATCGGCCGAGTGCTCGCCGACCCGTGAGCCGGATCGACCGAAAGTGAACGCCGCTTATCGAGAGAAGAAAAGAAAAGGCAAGTGCAATCTTCAAAAGCCGTGACTAGAACAATTGCAAGTCAAACTTCGAGAGAGAGAGAGAGTATCTTTTAATTACCTTTATACCCCTGGTCAAAAAAAAAAGTGTGTGTCGTGAGTGTTGTTTGGAGTCCTTTTGAGTCTATTATTCAGTTCTAGGGCTCCACAAAAAAAGAAAAAAATCAAAAAAAAAGAGAAAAAAAGGCCCTAGCGCTTGCTTTGTGTTGTGGTCATTCTCATTGCATCTCTGTGGCATCGTTGGTGATTAGGCTCGCGTCTCTAGCACGGTCTAGCCTAGGACCAGCATTATCTTGATTTTGAACGACTTTTCACCTTACTTTGGTTCGATGGTACTAGTTCCTCCTTTGCTACATACTCTGCTGTCCAAGCTCCACCATCTTCTAACCACACAGTTCAAATTTGCAATCGCTTGCCACATCGAGGACTTGTAAGAACTTGGTAGAAGCTTGAGCGTGTGTGAGGATTGCCACTTGATACAACCTAGTAGTTCATAGGAGCTTTCATATCTGTGTGAAGTTTCTTTGTTTCTACTAACTATGGCAGGTAATCCCAGCAATCATGGGAATGCGTCGGCGGTGGGAGTGAACATGAGGACCGTCTCACGCCAAAAAGACGGCGTTAGGTCACTCATTTCGAGAGGATGCACCATCGGCATGAGATGCGAACTCGTGACACTCTTGATGCGATTGAAGCGCTGCTAGCACCCTCATCGAGCTTCAAGCTCGGCTAGCACAACTTCTTCAAGGTCTTGGCCCCAACAATGGTGTCGTTGGTCATGCTTTGGGCCACGCGCGCTCCACCGTTGTTCTGTCCTTCAAACGGGTGGATCAAGAGGAGAACAACTACGCCGTATTAATCGAGGATGACTACGTGGTCAATGTGAACAACGCATCGACTTCATCGTCGACTCGCAATAACGAGCAAGGTATGGCTAGACATCAACATGATCAAAGGAAGAACGTGATGATTCTATGGCAAAATGAAATTTACCATGCTTCCTTTTGATGGTGCTTATAATCCCGATGCTTATCTAGATTGGGAGTTGGCGGTAGATCAAAAATTTTCTTGCTTTGATTTTTTCGAGCGTAAAGGGTCCATCTTGCCACTAGTGAATTCTTGGTTTTGCATCTATTTGGTGGAAAGAACTTTGTAGAGCCAACCGTGATGTACCGACAACTTGGGATGGGTTGAAGCGTGTCATGAGGGCTAGATTTGTTCCTACATACTATGCTCGTGATTTATTGAATAAAATGCAGCGCTTTAATCAAAGTGATAAAACGGTTGAGGAGTATTATCAGGAATTGCAAATTGGCATGTTGCGCTGTGGGATAGAAGAGGGTGAAGATGCAAAAATGGCTAGGTTCTTGGGTGGGCTTAACCGAGAGATCTGAGGATATACTTGATTATAAAGAATACAATTCTATCACTCGTTTGTATCATCTTGCTTTGAAAGCGAAAGAAAGTGCGTGGTCGACGATCGACAACACGAGGTACTTTTGGAGGCTCTTCCACATCCAAGTCGGTCCAGATCCATACCAAGGCATCGTCTTCCATCCTCGACGAGTACCTATACCATTGTTCCAACTACTTGACGCCATCACGCATTCCGAGGCAAACAAGTCAATCACACTTCAAACACCCGCCAAGAGTGCTTCTCGATTGCCTCCACCGATCGGACGCGGAAACACAATGCTTTCGATGCAAAGGAATGGGGCATGTGATGCGAGGCGCCTAATCGGCGTGCTCTAATAATCCGAGAAAATGGTGAGTACACTAGTGCTAGTGACATTGATGAAAATGAATATGCTCTTGTTGCCACTAACACTGCAGAGCAAGAAGAAGAGATTATCACTTCTGCAGCATCCGAGAAATATCCGGCTCTTGTGGTCACCCGAGTGCTTAGTGCACAGCTTGCACGCTATGAACAAAATCAACGCCATACTATCTTCTAGACAAGGTGTGTGGTAAATGAGCGCGCTGTGCATGTCATTGTTGATGGAGGTAGCTGCAACAATCTTGCTAGTGTAGACATGGTCGAGAAGCTTGGCTTGGCCACAAATCCACTTTCTCAACAGTATGAAATTGAATGGCTCAATTCCACTGGTAAGGTTCAGGTAACGAAAACCGTTCGAGTACCTATCTCTATTGGATCTTATCATGATAATGTTGTTTGCGATGTTGTACCCATGGATGCTTGCTCTCTTTTGTTGGGTAGACCTTGGATCTATGATATGGATGCTATACATCATGGAAGGACCAATGAGTATACTTTCTTGTATAAGGAAAGAAAATTGTTTTGAAACCTATGAGCCCTCTGAGTCGAGAAACATTGATGTTAAAAGAGCTAAAAGAGAAAAAGAGGAGAGTGGAATTCAAAGTGTAGCTAGTAAATCAACCCTTTCAACTACACCAATTACTCAAAAACCCGATCTTAAGTTGAAGGGTAAAGTATTGTTGGCTACAAAAGTGTTCTCACAAGATAACATGGATAGTATGGAACAATTGCCATTATTTGTTGCTTTGCCTTCTGTTATTACTAATAATTTGCAGGAACATGAGAAGGAGTCGAGGGCGACTCCAATTCAGAAGGGAGGATGATGAGGACATCCCAACCAAGGATACAACCGCTGCCCCTTCTTCCCCTACGACCGCTACTTCGACTACGACGCCTAGAGGACTCAATCCGGAAGCAAGGCCTTTTCATCCACATTTGCTGGACCAGCAGGTCAAGGACATCCACCGAGGACAGCCCACTCGCCAAGGAAGGCCCAAGATCAAGCCCAATTCGTCGCCGAGTCCGGTTCGGCCATCCAGGAGCAGCAGTACTTCAAACGGACATAACTTGGGCTCCCGAACTCCGTTTTCAGCGTGCGACCACCCGTTTGAAAGGTATCGAGATAACCTTTCCAATGGATCTGGTCCCAAGGCCAAATTCCTCCTGGAGCGACAGGAAATCACAGAACAATCTCACGGGACAGAAATTCTAGGTGCTGCGCCACCTTATTTTTGGGCCTATAGCCCATGTATGGTTAGGGTTGTGTGGTGGCCGACCCTAGGGTGGTGGCCTACCCTAATTTGGGCGCCCCAAGTCTGGTCTCCACCCTATATAATGCCTCTCAGTCCGACGTAGTCATTTAGGTTTTGTTGTGTTTGGTAGACCCCGTGTGCGTCCCTCCTCGTGTTTGCGCGTGTCGACTAGACCGCCCGATCCGAGAAACAGAACCTCAACTTGTTCCTTTGATTTCAATATCATCTTTTCAGATTGCTTCATACTTTGTTCTTGCGGGTTCTCGATTTCTTGCAGGAACAATTGATCGATTGGATCTTGTATCTGTGTGGATTGGCATTGCGATTGTGAAGCTCCCGACCTGCTGGTTAGAAGCCCTAAATTCGGTGCCATCAACACCCTCAAATCGACGTATCATCATCTCACCGAAAGATCGGGATCCCCGTCCCCATCAAGTTGGTATCAGAGCTCAAGGTTGCTCGGTGAGATTTTCCTTCAATTTCGTTTCTACCTAGAGTCCAGAAAATTGCCACACAAAAATAGGATTTGTCCCTCTGTCCAAGCTAATTTGTGCCGTAACTTTTACTACTTGTTCTTGGTTTGTTGAATCGTCGGTTGCATAGTCGTGTCTTTGCTGGTTTTAGAGTCTAATCCCTTAGAGTTTCGAGTTCGAGTCACGTTTTGTCACAGTTGCATTCGAATTGGAGTTGGTCTCTATTAGTAGATCAGATTGCATTCAGATCAGGACTCTCGGTGGTTGTTGGAGATCAGATTGGAAACGTTTGTTTCTGCCCGTGCGGGAGATCAGTTTGGGTCGCGATTTGTCCTAATCTGTTTCCTAGCCCGAGTGCTCGCCCATCGCGTGCGCTGGTTGCCGAGTGCTCGCCCTTTGCGTGCGCTAGTCGCCGAGTGCTCACCCATCGCGTGCGCTGGTCGCCCAAGTGGTCGCTCAGTAGGCCGATCGTCGCCGAGTGCTTCGCCAGCATCGCCGATCGTCGCCGAGTGCTCGTCGCAGTAGCCGATCGTCGCCGAGTGCTTGCCAACTACAACAAATCGGTCGGCCGAGTGCTCGCCGACCCCGTGAGCCGGTCGACCGAGTGAACGCCGACTGCTTATCAGAGAAGAAAAGAAAAAGGCAAGTGCAATCTTCAAAAGCCGCACTAGAACAATTGCAAGTCAAACTTCAGAGAGAGAGAGAGTATCTTTTAATTACCTTTATACCCCTGGTCAAAAAAAAAGTGTGTGTCGTGAGTGTTGTTTGGAGTCCTTTTTGAGTCTATTATTCAGTTCTAGGGCTCCACAAAAAAAAGAAAAAAAAATCAAAAAAAAAGAGAAAAAAAAGGAGCCCTAGCTGCTTGCTTTGTGTTGTGGTCATTCTCATTGCATCTCTGTGGCATCGTTGGTGATTAGGCTCGCGTCTCTAGCACGGTCTAGCCTAGGACCAGCATTGTACTGATTTTGAACGACTTTTCAGCTTACTTTGGTTCAGTGGTACTAGTTCCTCCTTTGCTACATACTACTGCCTGTCCAAGCTCCACCATCTTCTAACCACACAGGTTCCGAAATTTGCAATCGCTTGCCACATCGAGGACTTGTAAGAACTTGGTAGAAGCTTGAGCGTGTGTGAGGATTGCCACTTGATACAACCTAGTAGTTCATAGGAGCTTTCATATCTGTGTGAAGTTTCTTTGTTTCTACTAACTATGGCAGGTAATCCCAGCAATCATGGGAGTAACGTCGGCAGTGGGAGTGAACATGAGGACCGTCTCACGCCAAAAGAACGGCGTTGGGTCACTCATTTCGAGAGGATGCACCATCAGCATGAGATGCGAACTCGTGACACTCTTGATGCGATTGAAGCGCGGCTAGCACCCCTCACTGAGCTTCAAGCTCAGCTAGCACAACTTCTTCAAGGTGCTGGCCCCAACAATGGTGTCGCTGGTCATGCTTTGGGCCAACGCGGCGCTCCACCGGTTGTTCCTGTCCCTTCAAACGGGGTGGATCAAGAGGAGAACAACTACGCCGCCGACACTGAGGATGACTACAGGGTCAATGTGAACAACGACCGACATCATCGTCGACTCCGCAATAACAGGCAAGGTATGGCTAGACATCAACATGATCAAAGGGAAGAACGTGATGATTCTATGGCAAAAATGAAATTTACCATGCTTCCTTTTGATGGTGCTTATAATCCTGATGCTTATCTAGATTGGGAGTTGGCGGTAGATCAAAAATTTTCTTGCTTTGATTTTTCTGAGCGTAAAAGGGTCCATGCTGCCACTAGTGAATTTACTGGTTTTGCATCTATTTGGTGGAAAGAACTTTGTAGAGCCAACCGTGATGTACCGACAACTTGGGATGGGTTGAAGCGTGTCATGAGGGCTAGATTTGTTCCTACATACTATGCTCGTGATTTATTGAATAAAATGCAGCGCTTTAATCAAAGTGATAAAACGGTTGAGGAGTATTATCAGGAATTGCAAATTGGCATGTTGCGCTGTGGGATAGAAGAGGGTGAAGATGCAAAAATGGCTAGGTTCTTGGGTGGGCTTAACCGAGAGATACAGGATATACTTGATTATAAAGAATACAATTCTATCACTCGTTTGTATCATCTTGCTTTGAAAGCAGAAAGAGAAGTGCAGGGTCGACGATCGACAACACGAGGTACTTTTGGAGGCTCTTCCACATCCAAGTCGGTCCAGATCCATACCAAGGCATCGTCTTCCATCCCTGGACGAGTACCTATACCCGCTGTTCCAACTACTTCGACGCCATCACGCATTCCGGAGGCAAACAAGTCAATCACACTTCAAACACCCGCCAAGAGTGCTTCCTCAGTTGCCTCCACCAGTCGGACGCGGGAAACACAATGCTTTCGATGCAAAGGAATGGGGCATGTGATGCGAGACTGCCCTAATCAGCGTGCTCTAATAATCCGAGAAAATGGTGAGTACACTAGTGCTAGTGACATTGATGAAAATGAATATGCTCTTGTTGCCACTAACACTGCAGAGCCAGAAGAAGAGATTATCACTTCTGCAGCATCCGAGAAATATCCGGCTCTTGTTGTCACCCGAGTGCTTAGCGCACAGCTTACACGCGATGAACAAAATCAACGCCATACTATCTTCCGCATAAGGTGTGTGGTAAATGAGCCCTTGTGCATGTCATTGTTGATGGAGGTAGCTGCAACAATCTTGCTAGTGTAGACATGGTCGAGAAGCTTGGCTTGGCCACAAATCCACTTTCTCAACAGTATGAAATTGAATGGCTCAATTCCACTGGTAAGGTTCAGATAACGAAAACCGTTTGAGTACCTATCTCTATTGGATCTTATCATGATAATGTTGTTTGCGATGTTGTACCCATGGATGCTTGCTCTCTTTTGTTGGGTAGACCTTGGATCTTTGATATGGATGCTATACATTATGGTAGGACCAATGAGTATACTTTCTTGTATAAGGGAAAGAAAATTGTTTTGAAACCTATGAGCCCTACAGAACTGAGAAACATTGATGTTAAAAGAGCTAAAAGAGAAAAAGAGGAGAGTGGAATTCAAAGTGTAGCTAGTAAATCAACCCTTTCAACTACACCAATTACTCAAAAACCTGATCTTAAGTTGAAGGGTAAAGTATTGTTGGCTACAAAAGTGTTCTCACAAGATAACATGGATAGTATGGAACAATTGCCATTATTTGTTGCTTTGCCTTCTGTTATTACTAATAATTTGCAGGAACATGAGAAGGAGTCGAGGACGACTCCAATTCAAGAAGGGGAGGATGATGAGGACATCCCAACCAAGGATACAACCGCTGCCCCTTCTTCCCCTACGACCGCTACTTCGACTACGACGCCTAGAGGACTCAATCCGGAAGCAAGGCCTTTTCATCCACCTTTGCTGGACCAGCAGGTCAAGGACATCCACCGAGGACAGCCCACTCACCAAGGAAGGCCCAAGATCAAGCCCAATTCGTCGCCGAGTCCGGTTCGGCCATCCAGGAGCAGCAGTACTTCAAACGGCCATAACATGGGCTCCCGAACTCCGTTTTCAGCGTGCGACCACCCGTTTGAAAGGTATCGAGATAACCTTTCTAATGGATCTGGTCCCAAGGCCAAATTCCTCCTAGAGCGATGGGAAATCACAGAACAATCTCACGGGACAGGAATTCCAGGTGCTGCGCCACCTTATTTTTGGGCCTATAGCCCATGTATGGTTAGGGTTGCATGGTGGCCGACCCTAGGGTGGTGGCCTACCCTAATTTGGGCGCTCCAAGTCTGGTCTCCACCCTATATAATGCCTCAGCCGTCGTACGTAGTCATTTAGGTTTTGTTGTGTTTGGTAGACCCCGTGTGCGTCCCTCCTCGTGTTTGCGCGTGTCGACTAGACCGCCCGATCCGAGAAACAGAACCTCAACTTGTTCCTTTGATTTCAATATCATCTTTTCAGATTGCTTCATACTTTGTTCTTGCGGGTTCTCGATTTCTTGCAGGAACAATTGATTGATTGGATCTTGTATCTGTGTGGATTGGCATTGCGATTGTGAAGCTCCCGACCTGCTGGTTAGAAGCCCTAAATTCGGTGCCATCAACACCCTCAAATCGACGTATCATCATCTCACCGAAAGATCGGGATCCCCGTCCCCATCATGTGGAGCTAGGAAAACCCAGCTCCACCAGATCCACGGATCTGGTGGAGCTGGAGCCGTACCAAACAGACCCTTAATTTTTTCGAAGAAGTGAGAGTTGATCTTGGATGAGTTGTTTTATAACCTTGTGCTCCCACTTCTTCTTTTTTCCCCAAAACTGATCACCTTCCATGATTTCAGATGAATAGCGACAAGGACTGAATACCTGGCCTTTGTTATTACCCAATTATTCGGTTAATTACAGCCTATTGTGTTTGCACCTCAACGGGTTAGCACCCAGGGTACATGTCAGTTAGCTATGTGTTGTACCAAAACAATCAACGTACAAAGATTGAACATTTTTCTCACAGAATATCCAGCTTATGAGTCTCCACCCTTCTGAACGGCCTAGAAGGCCCATCATTTCTTTTGAAGGCTAAGTGGCCTCTAAGGGTCTAACCTCTATAAATTCACTACTAAACCACAAATATTTCTTTTACAATTAAGCCCAATAGAGAATTGAAAATCACAGCATAACCCTTGTAAACCCTGAGATCCCAACGAGTCGCCGAGGATGGTGGAAGAGATCGGCGACAACATTGCACATAGCTCGCCGGAGATGAGGACAGCAGGCGGCACTGACCTTTTGAGAGAGTCGTTGTAGATGTCTTATAACAGCCAGCTTGAACCTACAGAATGTGTGTCGCTCGAAATGAGCCGTCCGACAGCTATCAAAAGGTCAAGGCTAGCTAGTATGTCTCTGGATGGGCCTGTAACACATACTGACTCAAAATTCGCGTAATATCTATCCTACCCATGAAGCGGATCCACACACACATAACACTATGCTTAGAGTCTGTTTGTTTTAGTTTTTGATTCTGGATTCTGGCCCTAAAAGTATAATAAAAAACAAATAGCCCGATTCTAGAATCCAATTCTCACAATTCAGTCCACCTATATACACTAGAATCCACAATCCACTTCATACGTGATTTTGGATTCCAGCTTTTGGAGAATCAGCTCTTCTAGAACCATAATCCAAAATCAGCTTTTAGAGAATCTAAAGCTAAAACAAACAGGCCCTTACACTCTCATCGTCACTTCGTAAAAAAGATTAATTCAAAAGTGATATTACAAGCCACCTGACATCCGTTGGTCAGAAGGGCCTCCAGCAGAGGAGGATAAAGGGAAATGGTTCGGACTGCTAAAATGAGGTTGATCTTTGTCCTTGCCACCGGATTCGAAGAAGCAAGAGGTGAAAACTGAATATGGGAAAGCCCATCATTGATCAGTATGTTGAGGATTAAAAGACAACATGCTCAGGTATGTCTCTGACAAAAAACAATCAAAAGATTGTGCCAGAAGAACAACTTGCTGACAACAACTGCCTCCACGTGCTTTTTTTTTTTTTACTTTGTGTCCTTTTCTTCGTTACTCTCTAAGTCCATTTGTCTGTCCTTTAATTAGCTCTAATTCAAGAAAACATAAGTTACTTTAAGCAGACATCCCCCATTTACAAAACCAAGCCGTTCTTGTCATATACCATAAGATGGAGTGGATTGAAATCTTGTTTTCGCTCCAAATACCATCTATGGTCAGAGAACGAAATCTCGGTGAGATTTAGAAATTTCGGACAAATCTCGAAAGAAATACAAAAATAAAAATTCAAATCCGGATTTTTTTTCTATCGAGAAAACCGAAATTGTGGTCAGTTTTGCCGAGATCTCGGCAAAATTGCACCGAGCCAAAAATAGATCAAACGACGTTAAAAAATTTAAATTTTTTTGTAGGTTCCTAACATATCAATTATGTTCCTATAAAAATTTTAGGTGATTATCAAATTTGAGAAATTTTTAAAAATTGAAACATTGCAACTGTCCTGATAAAACGTTGACCGGTAAGTTTGAACCGAATGAAAAATAAAACAAACCACGTTAGAAAATTTTGGAATTTTTTCATGGTTATGACACATCACTAATATTCTCATAAAATTTTCAGATGATTATCAAACTACATGAATTTTTAAAAATTTGGACAAGATTACTCTTGTCCGATAAAAGTCATACTGGTAAACTTCAGTCAAATGAAAAATGGTACGAACCATATTAGAAAATTTTGAAAATTTTTGTGGATGTTCCTGATGTATCATTAATATTTCTATAAAATTTTCACATGATGATCACATTTCAAAAAGTTCCAAAAATTCTGAAAGAGCTACGCCCTGATAAAAGCCTGATAATCAATACATATATTTGCTTTAATAACAAAAAAAGTTTAAATTTTTTGAAGATTTTGTATAAGAGTTATAAAGAAATTATTAAGATCTCATAAATATTTTGAATCATTATCACACTCCAGTGAATTTATAAAATTTTTACAACTGCATTGTACCATTTATATTCTTTCTATTTTTGATTTTTGAAATATAACAAATGAAGTTCAATGCATATATAGATTTGATTGAGCAAACAAAAAAATTGAAATTTTTTGAAAATTTTAGAGAATGGCAATGAGGCAATTATTAAGCTCTCATAAAAATTTTGTATCATGATCACGCACAAGAGAATTTATAAAATTCTGATAAGTTTACTGTCCCAATTATGTTCATTCTATTTTTTATTTTTTAAAAGATAACAAATGAAGTTCAATTATTTTTAAACTTTTTTGTATGATCTCATGATCACACACAAGAAAATTTATAAAATTCTGACAAGGTTACTGTCCCAATTATGTTCATTCTATTTTTGATTTTTTTAAAGATAATAAATGAAGTTCAATTATTTTTAAACTTTTTTGTATGATCCTACACTTCTGATGACAATACCATAAATTTTTCACATCATGATAATGCATGCAATATTTTATAAAAATCTGATAGTGTTTCTATAGTTTTTAAAAAATATCTCAAAAATTCAGTTTTTCAACAAATTTTTATAGGAGATGACTTTCCTAGGGGTTATAGGACCAAATCTGGTCAAAAACCAATAGAAAATCCTAAGATCTCAACGAGATTTGGCGAGATCTTACCGAGATTTCTGATATTACTGCAGCAATTTAAATTTTTTTTTACTCTAGCCAGCATTTTAAATTTTGTCCACATCCGAAAACTGAGATCTTGACGAGATATCTTGAAATTTTGGTGAGATTTTAATCCTTGGATGGAGTTGGGGCGCGGGGAGGAGGGGGATTGTAAGGGGAGCAGGTATCATCCACGATATCTTCAGGCATCTTCTAGGGCAGCTTTGCGACCCTTGGCACTGATAAAAGGTTACGAGTGTTGATAAACGTAGTCGTTCACTCACGTTCGATTAATCAACACAACGATGCAATCACAGCGACAATAGAATGAGTACACATAATATAGGAGAAAAAACTCTCTCGCTTTATTAGATTGATTCTTATATATGGGGATGTCCAATATATAAAGAAAATCGCAAGAGATGAGTTCAGATTCGCTCACACATAAGAGATAGAGTCTAACCAAATACAGCTACAAATATCTTATCCATAACACCCCCCTTGGACAAATACTACGTAATGCACATGTCTCATTAAAAATTCCACTCAAAAACCCAATGAGAAAAAGGAGATGAAGAACATTGCATTCGCACTTTTTGTTGCACTAGTTGCCTCATTAAAAACTTTTATGTGAAAAAATTTCAAAAAAACTCACTAACGGAAAAAGAGTACAACTTATAATTTTTTTGATTTATATTAGGATCTTCAGGATCATAATAAGGGTCATGGTTTAAGGATTTACTCCTCTTGAACATTGCATATCTCTAAGTCATCTCATTCCAATGCCTTTAATACATCTTTGAAATATACATTTAGGCAAGGACTTATTGAATAAATCTACAAGATTTTCACATGACTTAGTTTGCAAAATCTTTGCATCATCGTTCTTCTGGAGTTCGTGAAAATAGAAAAACTTAGGAGCAATATGCTTCGTGATATTGCTCTTTACATAACCAATTTGCATTTGTACAACACAAATAGCATTATCTTTATAGATAATTATGGGGGTATCAATGTGGTTAAGACCACATGACTGCTGAATATGTTTAATCATATGTCGTAGCCAAACATACTCATGTGTGGCTTCATACAAGCTATAATCTCTGAGTGGTTGGTAGAAATAGCTACCAAGGTCTGCTTACAAGACCGTCAAGAAATAGCTGTACCACCGCAGAGAAATAAAATACCAGTTTGTGATTTGGCACTGTGGGGATCAAACAAATAGCCAGCAACCGTATATCCCACTATGGTCAAGTCTTGGTTCTTTTGGAAAACAATCTAAGATCATGAGTACCTTGGAGGTATATGAGCAAAGTCTTGATATCAGCCCAATGTCTTCTGGTTGGGGGCTGCACTGTGTCTTGCTAGCAAATTCACTGTGAATGCAATATCAGGCCTTATGCAATTCACAAGATATATAAGTGCTCCAATGGTACTTAGATATGGGACTTTAGGTCCTAAGATTTCCTCATTTTTCATCATTGGTCTGAAAGGGTCTTTATCCACTTCAAGGGATCTTACGATTATGGGGGTTTTTAAAGGATGTGATTTATCCATATTGAACCTTTCCAATAGCTTCTTAGTATAGAAAAACTGGTGTACGAAAATTCTTTATGGGAAATACTTTAGCTGCAGGCCTAAGCAAAATTTGGTTTTACCCAAATCTTTCATCTTAAACTTCATCGTGAGGTAAGCACTTGCTTCCTTTTATCTCCACTGTGGTTCCGATGATATTTAGATCATCAATACATATCGAGATGATACAGAATCCATTCTGGGATTTCTTTATGAACACACAAGGACAATTATTATTATTGGAGTATATGAGGTTTTGTCATTTTCTTATGATCAGTGAAGGCATCTGGCAGATTATCGGCTATTTATTGCAGACTTATTATCCTCTGAACTTCAAGTTTGGCTTCATTTGTCCATGGGTCTAAGGACTAAATGCTAGTGGCATTTCAATCTATTTCTCAGCATTCTTCAATATGGTACTTATATCCCCCTAATGCTAAAAATTGTCCACATAAAAAATAGAATCAACTTACCGAGCCATGTTCAGATCCTCTATCATAGGCTCTAGGTATTTAATAATTGACGGAGATTCATAACCTACATAGATCCACAACTTCTAGTGAGGTCCCATGGTGGTACGCTGTGATGGAGAGATTGGTGCATATACAACACAGCCAAATGTTTGCAGATGGAAAATACTTGGTTCTTTCCGATGCACTAGCTGC
Organism: Guadua angustifolia; assembly: GCA_036346375.1. Taxonomy (NCBI): domain Eukaryota; kingdom Viridiplantae; phylum Streptophyta; class Magnoliopsida; order Poales; family Poaceae; genus Guadua; species Guadua angustifolia. The sequence goes on from CM070520.1 coordinate 38,568,899, forward strand.
AAAGGGAAAATTTCATAGTATGCAGTTGGTCTGAGTTGAATTAATGTTGTAGTGTGCAACACTGCATGGCTCCAACAGCTGGTGGGTAACCTATAATTCTACAAGAGTGAACTAATAATAAGCTTTACGCTCTTAATTAATGACTCTACAAGGCAATTTTGAGTGTGAACATGTGGTACAGAATTCTCTACATTAATACCTAGAGACATACAATAATCATTAAATGCTTTTGAGGTAAACTCATCAGCATTATCTATCCGAATGGACTTAATCCTTTCTTATGGAAGGAGGCTCTCAATCTAATGATTTGAGCAAATAATTTAGTAAAAGTATGGTTCCTAGTAGATAAGAGACATACAAGGGACCATCTAATAGAAGCATCTATTAGCAAATGATTCTCTCCAGGAAAGTTTCCTTTAGCACATGCAGGGCATATAAAAACTTCAGGTTTAAGAAAGTCTATAGTTTTTATATTATGTCCAGCAAAATTATTTATTATTCTTCTCATCATATTCAACTCAGGATGACCCAGATCATCATGCTAAATCTTAAATATTTATGGGACTTTAACTGTGGTTTTCATCGCAATATAAACTTCATGTTTTATATATGTGCAATATAATCTGAAGGAGAAGGAAGGAAGTTTTCAACCACATGTTTATTACACCCGTTAAACTTAGTCATGAGTAGGTATTCTATACCATCCTCAGTCTTCCTGTGAAAACTATTTAAACGGATGTCTTAAAAATTTAGAAGAGTGCAATTGGACTTAGGGTATAATAGAGCATTCTCTATATTCTCTATAATAATACGAGTGCCTATAGAGAGAACTATAATGGCTCTTCTAGTGCTAACAATAAGAGCATCGCTTTCGGTGATGGTCATAATATTTCTAATTTTCTTAATCAATGTCTAAAAATATTTAGTTTCCCTAAGAATTGTATTTGTGGTGCAACTATCTACAAAACAGATTTCCTCCACCATTGGATTATACAGGTGTTCTATATTAAAGATATAAAATCAATCAAACATTTGTTGCAACAGGAACAAATAATAAATATAGAACAAGCATACCATGATTAAATAAATTTTTTGGAAAAATTACACTTTATTGAATTTGGTTAATAATCGCTCAATAGGAGCGTAGACCATTGTTCATTCAAGAACATAAAGACTAAACTGATAAATGGGACTCTTAAGGAGACTCTAAAGGATAATGTGACATCGACTCTAAAAGAAAACTAGGAGACTACTACATGTCTCCATACAAATCATTTATGTCCTCTTGGAAATTATCTTTATTTTTCTGGAATTCTTTTAGCTCATTCCCAATAAGATCATCTTCTTCCATGGGAGAATCACTGTATCCAAGAAGGCTCTTCTTGAATTCTTTTGTGTAGGGTCAAAGACTTGATCATCATTCATTTCCATTTCATTCTCAACAACATGTTGAGTGATGAAATGTACCTCCACCTTATTCTCTTGATTTTTCTGGAATCTCCTAGTGGATTTCATATAAAGTTCCACAAAATGCTTTAGGGTGCGGCATGTACGTAACCAATGACCAGTACATCCACAACTAAAGCATGGCTGTGTAGGATCAGTAGCCTTATTTGAAACTGGAAGCGATCTGATCTATTTTCTTTTATTATTCACTTGGATTTACCTCTTCCTTTATAATTTTTGTCATTCTTCCATTTATCCCCTTTCTGTCTTTGGCCCTTTCTGCAGCCTCGGCTATTACAAGCCTGTTGAGCGTTTGTATGTGCTTCAGGCAATACATGACTCCCACTAGGTAGGATTTGATGATTTTTTTGTAACACCCCGGCGCCAAACGCACCGCGAATGCTACCAAAAGGCTCTAATTGACACTTACAACACTTCGGAACCACTCTTGCCCAGAGTGTTCCCAACACGAACCAAGAAATAAAAACTCGACAAGAAGCTCAATTGACCTAAGGACTTAACGAACGAGTCACTAAACCTTTACCTCTAATAAAAGGTTGAAACCGACCTTGAAACTCTCTAAACTGGCTTAAAACTAAGTCACCGAATATTAGAAAATTTCGGCATGACCTCTCTAGACAGTAGGACATCCACTCAGCAGACAAAGAGCAATTGCAGTTTTGATATCATTCTAGCAGGTCCTTAGTTAACTAATCACACATCCAACAAAATTTAATAACTACACCATGACAGATAACATATTACAACCATAATCAATGCAACCAGGCTTTACAAATCAATTAAAGAGTTTGATGAAAACGTGCTTCTGCTACTACTCCCCCCATGCATGCCGGTTTCAATGTACCTGCAACAACACAACAAACAAGTGTGAGTCGATGACTCAGCAAAGTACATGAGAGTAACAATTCCAATTTATCATAAGTAAAACAAGAACTTAACCATAAGAGCAAGTAATGCAAATAAAACAATGTCTGGTCAATAAACATTTATACCCATTTAAAGCAATAACTTGACCATACCAACAATTACTACACTCAAGCCATCATCATGATAATAAAAAAAAACCAATCAACTTCCATGAACCGTTACTTAACGCTAAATCACAATGTCTCCCGACTCAACCACCCCTTGTTGCAGCTCAAACCATTTTCATCTATTGCATTTGAGTTTATAACTCAACTTCACTCCACGATATTCATACGACATAATTCGCAGGGCAAAGAAATGCGCTAATTCACCACATTCAATTCAATCTCCCCTTTTTGGGTTGAGTTCACGACTCAACCTTCAATTACCATAATCACCATCCATATGACACACCATTTACCACAACACTCATTATTAAAGATGCGATGCACATGAATGCTCATTGCCATGTTCGTACCGGTACTGCCGAGTGCCCACCCGTCGGTGTGCACCCTCACGTCCCTTCCATCCCGTAGATGAAAGGTGCCTACTCTTACTATCTCGCTCCCATTCACCTCAATGAATGGGACTACGAGGTAGGACTTTCGTGTTCACTACGTGTGAACACAGAGGCCCGCATCAGAATGGGTCGCCTCTTCCATTATGAATGCATAAATGCAATTTTCATGAATGAAATGCAACTTTTCATTCAATGCCAACACTAACATACCATAACCACATACATACACATAGCCAATTCTCACATTCATAAGTTGCCAGCGGTACTAGTCTCATCAGATTCAACAACAAGACATGTCAACACATTACAGCGTTTCTGTCATGCAATTAACACAATTAATTTCAAACTTCAATCATAATTATCTAATCGATTCGCACACATACTTAGTTCCATTCCCCAAACAGGGCACAGTTAAGTACAACTCTTATAAATTAACCGCGAGTATCCATGTACCCCATCCTAGTTAATCACCGCAATATTAACAAAGGTACAGTAAACTCACCGAGATAAAGGCATACTAGTGACCACTCGAATCCAATCGCTAATCATGTCCCCGAAGGGACAATCACCAATATAACTCATACTTGCTATAATCAATAGAAAATTAGCCATGAATAGATAAATAACAACAACCAATTCAATTAGGCACCCTACTCGATGTACTTGCCTTTACCGTCACGTGAGGCAACGCGGGGTCGAGACCACCCCCGAAGACACTCTCCTTGAGCTTGCACTATCTGGGCTGCCATCCAATGAAGTCAAAGAGAACGGTAGATTAGATAAGGGAGCAAGAAGACCACCATCTTCTGCTTTTAATCTTCTCCCACTACCCCTTTTATTACCAATCACTAGAGATAAATACTAATCACTCATACTAATGGAAGTATATATATATATATATATATATATATATATATATATATATATATATATATATATATATATATATCTTTAATCCACATTTCAAACAACTTGAGAATCTATTATATATATCTTTAATCCACATTTCAAACAACTTGAGAATCTATTATAAGTAAAGGCTGAAGATTAATCTAATAACCCGCTTGCATGCCCTGGTGTTCCATTCCTTTTTAAATAGCAGATTTAGTAACAATTAACACACAAACATGTATGCATTACAAACTAACAACTTGAACAGAACTATACCAAAATAGGATCGCTAGTCCCACTTCACCACTAAATCAGAACTAGATACATTTGGTTCAATAAGGACAATTAAAACCAATGCATTTGGATAGTTATTACACTATCGCTGAGAGCTTACTGCCAACTTCGAATTGGGTGTATACAAATGAAGAGCAGGCTAAATTACATGATAATATTCAGAGGTTGATTCCAGAACATAGTAACTTCACTAAATCCTAAATGTAGTGTTGTCATAGAGCTAAGCATATAGCAAGAATCAAAGAAATGATCAAATTTCCTACATCAAGAATATGCATGATAACGATATGATCTCATCATTCTCATCTTATATGAAATATCATGATCACATTCATCACAACAGATTCCCTTAAATCTCATTCATTGTTATTCACCATGTCCTACCCGAACTAGTGATGTCCATATGGCGATAACATGCATTAGCGATTCATCAAGCAAATTAACCATGGCATTCAATCTTCAACTCACCAAGCTCAAACAATCGATGCACTTGCAAGTACTTCGAAAATAATCAGAAGCATCATCTGATGAGAAGCATCATACACAAATACATATATAGTCCGATGATCTTCAAAAGAACATGATAACATGGCATCAACGACAATTAATCCTAGCCAACATTGATAAACTTGGGAGCATGACATCGATTCTAGCATTTCAAAGCCCAACTCTCAACCTTGCACACATCACTCACTGCGATACCACAACCTAAACCTTCTAGGCATTTCATCGAACACCTAGCATGCACAGAAAACACCCAAGCTAGACTTACCTCAAAGCTCATCCATGGAGGAAGGAGGGAGGTGAGGGAGTCTTTGGCCGGAGGAGGGCCGCCGCCGCCCTTCTTGATCTTTGATGTCGCTGCTTATTCTTGCAAGCGGCAAGGAGGAGTCCAGGAGGGCGCAGGAGGGCGCCAGCAGGAGGAAGTCAGGAGGGCGCAAGATCGGTCGCTGCCTTGGGAGAAGCAAGGCGCTGGCTTGCTGCTGCCTGCTGGCCGGTGTTGCACTTCTTCTTTGCACCGAGCCAGAATGGGAGGCACAGGAAATCGGCAGGAGGAGGAACCTGCTAGGGAAGGAGAGGGAGGGCTCAGGAGGCACTCACTCGGTGGGGAAGGAGCCAGGAGAGAAGGCCGATTGGAGAAGCAGCCGACTAGGGAAGGGAGCCAGGGAGAGCTCGGGCCTTGGGAAGCAAGCGGCCAGGGAGAAAAATGGAATCGGCAGAGGCTGGGGAACAAAAAATATCAGCCTAGAGAATTTTCAACCACACACAGGAGAGAGAGAGACTAGGTGAGAAGTAGGTGGAGAATGATCTGCGGTATTACATTTTTATTAGAAGTTCATTGTGTTTTTCTGCTTTCAGCAGAATGCATAGAAGCTCAGAGTACTTTTCGTACTTTACATGATGATGATGATGTTGCTGTAGTATCCTCATATTAGGGTGGAATGTGCACAATGTCTTGTCGATCTATTCAGCTTCTGTAACCTTTTGGTCGTAGAATGCTAGTTTGGCAACAATTTTGTGCATGGCAGAGTTAAATGCTGCCACTGACTTAAAATCTCGGAAGCGTAAGAGGGTCCATTCATATTGATTTTCTAGCAACATAACGGATCTTTGCTGATTCTATCATTCCTTCATGGAATTCCATAGAGCCACTGGATCCTCCTCTATCAAATATTCGGTCTTAAGGTCCGCATGGAGATGGTGCCTCAGGAAGTGTAAAGCTGCATATTTAGCAACTTTAGGGAGAGCGGGGGTACCAGCTTTAGACTAGAAAATTGCAGCTCCAAGAGATCGGGCTATCAAATTGATCTTGGCATCTATTACCCAAGTGAGATAGTTACTGCTATTCAGGGTAAGCTCAACAAATTCTTTCTTGGGCGATGTCAAACATATCCTATATGCAAGCAAAATATGGATTTTACTTTAGGTAAAGTATTATTTTGCATACTTATTGTTGAATCAGCAAAGTTGATCTATATCTATTCAGTATATAATTATCTCAAATTTTCCAAGATTTTCTTAGCATTTTCCATAATTTTATGCTAATTATTAAGCAATTTTCAGAATTGTCAGTTAACAAAAAAAACTCCAACATGAAAGACATTAAACTCATACTATGTAATTTGAAAATTTCTAGAATTTTTTAGTATTTTTCATATTTTTCTGCTAATTACTAAGCAATTTTAACAATTACTAAATTAACATAAAATAATATATCTAGCACATAAAACATGAAAATATGCTAAGAAAATTAATCTAGCAACTTGGCACTAAGCAATGGGTCATACATATTTTTCCATAATTTTTCTAGCATTTTCTGTTAATTATCAAGTAATTTCCAAAATTACTTAAATAACATAAAATAAATTTAAGAAAATATAAAACATGGAATAATGCTATAAAATAAATGCAGATTATGGAACTTCCATTGTGTGCTAGATATAAATTTTTTCAAAAATTTCGAAAGCCCATAACATAAAAAATTTAATTTCTAGGATTTGTCTTTAAAATTCAGAATTTTATTAAATGAATTTTTGGAAAATATTTAAAAGGTGGGCTATACGGCCTGTCCACCGCCCTTATGGCCCAATTGGCCACTCAGCCTCATCGTCAAAGGAGGCCCACATCGCCCCGCTCAACACTTATGTGAGGGCGGCTAGGGTTTCTAACCCTAGCCGCCACTCATTCTCTTGTGCAACATAGCAACCAAAACGCACGACATCACTCAGCATAGCTACCAAATTGCCGGCGGTGGCGCGAATCGTGGGTGTGAGTGGCGAGCTCAGCATCGCCACCAAATCACTAGTGGTGGCGTGGCTAATCACGAGCGTGAGCGACGAGCTCTTCGCCGCTTCCTTAGGCATGGCGGTGGGAGAGCGCCGCTGTCAGTGCAAGATCTTAGGAAACACTACCGGCAAGTGCACAGACTCGGTAAGCCTTCACCAGTAGGCACAGGCGCTTTAGGCACCACATCGAGAACAAGCGTCGGTGCCATCGCCCTTTTGCACCACATGTATGCGACCGTCGGCGCTTCAGCGCACGCAGGCTCAAGGAGCCACCATGGCAAGCAGCTATTGGCAAGCACTGATTTGGCGAGTGTCACCTCATCTTCCAGTGCCACCACCATCAGTGTCACATGCGGCCATGGGCGCGAGGCCGCTAACTTCGATGTCAAAACGCGGGCATGGGGCTTCGACACTACCGTCACCTCCACCTACTAGGCAAGCACGAGGCCACCATCGGCTTTCACTCACTCTTCAGGCATGTTATGCACGAGAGAGCTGTCGTGGGCATTGCCATTTTTGGGTGCGGCCACTTCGGGGACCACCGGCTCAACACATCAAGGAAGTGTCGCCGTTTTGGGCACGAGAGGCGTCACTGCGGGCAGCACGGCCATGAAGATGTGTGCAGGTGTTGCCTTCAGGGCAAGCATGAACATCGCCAATTGTGCCACTGATGAGGGTGTTGCCGCAAGCGCCATGCACCGATCGATTTTTTTCATGGATGAACAGTAACCTTTGATTGCCATGTTAGATTAAACTAACGAGTAAACTCTAATACACATAAAACAATCTGCAGGATTAATTTACCGTTCGTATGTGATCAACCATCGTAGATTGAGCTTACGTAGGGTTTGTCGTAGGCAGATGATCACAATCGGCTCCGGTAGAAGCTTGTGCTGATAACGTGTTGTAAAACGTAGTCGTTCACTCGCGTTCGATCAATGAACACAATGATGTAATCACAACGACAATAGAAGGAGCACACAGAATATAGGAGGAAAAACTCTCTCGCTTTATTAGATTGATTCTTGTACATAGGGGATGCCCAGTATATAAAGAAAACCACAAGAGATGAGTTCGGATTCGCCCACATAAAAGGGCCCGTTCGGAAGGACTCCAACTCCCGCTCCACCCTGATTCTACTTTGACTCCTCCCGATTCTAATCTTTTGAAGAATCAGGATCAGTTTTCTGAAAGTGTTTGTCTAGCTGGTTAGCTTCAGATTCTTGAAAGAGGGGATTTTAGAGGATTTGTCGAGTTTACCCTTATATGTATACCTAACTTGTATTTGTAAGTTGACCCTTTATATTTGTATAGATTATTTGTGAGATAGGGCCTTTTATGGTCTTAATTCACAAAAAAGCTCTTTTGAACGAATATGCATAGGCACTATCCTACTATGAAGCGGGAGGGTCAATCAAATCAGAATTTCACAATGTATTGATGCATTTAAAAGAGGTAACGAGGGGAGCTCAGAAAGATTTAGCAAATAATAATGTTTATAGAAATAGTTTTCATCTTCAAATGTTTATTCTCGATTCTTATTTTTCTTGGCATTTTTATTTGTTCAAACAAGCCACTTCTTAACAGAGCTGTCTGGTTAAAGTCGTGGTGTAATCATAAGCACTAGTAATAGTTTACTCAATGTCAATACAAGCTTTTTATAAGGAACTATACATGTTTGTAAAAACACAATATACAAAATCAATGTTGTTCCTACAAGTTGGATGCTCCACTTCCATTGTTTACTCGTATAATCGTTCCATACATTTAGCTACCTTGTTTCCTCAAGCGACAAACAACCCTGCCTGGTCATCAATGAATAGGCTCATGAACTCCTCCCCGTCCACAGTCTCCTCCATCAAAAACTGGGCAAGCTTGTGGATGACGTCAATGTGCGTTGTCACGATCTGCTTTGCTCTCGAATAGGCCTTCTCCACGAGCTCCCGACTTCATGAACAAACATACTGACAGTTAAGACATCACCAAATAAATACTGATAGTTTCTGGATTAACAAACATACTGACAAAATCATGTGTCTCGTTCTGCCATCACAATAGATCAATGTTTCTGGATGTTGTGTGTTAATGAACAAACATCCTATATACAGCAAAAGAAAAACTAACTAAAATACAGTGATGCACAAATGCTCAACTTATCTCACAGTTCATCTATCACAAAGGCACTGGACAATAGCAAGCATAACAAAAGATTCCTCAGATATCCCAATCAGAAGCAATAGCTATCGCTAAAAAATGTTCAACCCATGTCACCAGACCAGCAATAATACTATGTAAATACAACTATACCTGAGCCTACAACACATAACTTGGCTTAAAATTAGCAGCATCTGACACAGTGAACCCATCTCCCATCCCTCTCCCGAAGCATTGAAATGGAACCACATACAACATATAAGGAGACGGAAAAGGAATGGTTCTTGTCAATTATCCACAAGTTGATATCTCCCAAATTATGCATCTTATCATGTATTATGCATATGCATCAGTACAATTTTATCACTTTTATAGGTCTACTTTAATCAAATTGCTACTTCAATTTCTAGTAATAATCAACCTCTAGTAAACAAACTAAACTGAATAAGGTTCCATACTGGACAAGAAACATTATCATATAAGGGGACGGAAAAAGGAAGGGTTCTTGTCAGTTATCCACAAGTTGATATCTCCCATTTCAGCTATTATTACTTGCTCAACAATCTTTCAATATTCAGTACTAGCAGACACCACATTAAAAAACCTCAATATTCTTAAATTTCCAAAAGAAGAACTGATGAACACCACCATATCATTGAGATGATAACTTCAATGAAGACCACCAAATGATTCACATGATAACGATGAAGCCAACAACTCAGCTGAGCTAACAGTAGAGGCAGATAAACTTGGAATAATTTTGATGAATCATATAAGATAACAACATGGAAGACAGCCTCTTCCACTAGGCAGCGCTAGTACGTTATTATCTCTATTGCATGTCCTATGCCACCAAGAGTCACTTTTCTCGATCATTAGAACAGATTGAGCTACGTAGTGCATTTGGTTTTCATTCAGCTAGTGAAAAACCTACATACCTCAACCCCAAAATACAAGAGATTTGCTCAGATCTAGTTAGTGCTGTGCTAGTGAATCAAGGGACAAGGCTTGTGAATAGTCTATTACTCTTGGAACTGAGCGTTCCTAGACAGCTTGGAGGAAGGGTTGGTGCAACCTATCCAAAGGGATTGTGGAAGGCCACCATTGTTGTGAGAGGTTGGGACTCACCTCACCGGAGTGGTGAAAGAGTCACCCGAGTGGAGACCAAAGCTACTGCGGCTAGCTTTGGAGGAGCTATACTTCGCAGGAAGTGCTCTAATGTGGAATTAGGAGTTTTATCTCTGAACCACGGGAAAAAAATCTCTATGTCACCTTTTTCCTTTTAGTTTTGCATTTCCCTACTTATTTCCTGCTGTTGCACTTTGTTCTCTATTGTGCTAGTTCTTGCTACTCTTGTGTTATCTGTGCTTTATTGTAGATTATTTTGAGTCATAAGTATTTATGATCATGAATTCATTTTAATTAGTGCTAAAGATAGATACTTGAATCAAAAATTTTAAAAGTTCTCTATTCACCCTCCTCTAGGCCAACTCGATCCTTTCAGATCCTTGAATCCAATAAAATGGGAGCTCACCCGTTCAGCTGGACTCCGGGTGCTCTGGCCGGGAAGTTAGGGTGTAGAGCAGCACCAAACAAGGTCTAAGAGATATAATCTAACTGAATACGAATACAAATATCTTATCTTGTAACAATGAGAACCCCATGGTGATCTTGTGCTTACTCGGATGGCCCTATCCACACAACCATGCCGATAATATTTGAGTAGTGCGATCAAACCTTACATGGAGATCTCAATAGAACACCAAAAAGTCACACTTGACCTGGAATAATTACAGTGAGAAACACCAACCAATAACTCAATATAGAAAAGGCCATTGAACTGTGATAATAAAAATTGTACAATGAATTTAATTCGAGAACAGAAGTTAGAAAATTAAAATAAGTCTTCCACGCTGCATAATGTCTCATCATATCATAAGGAATTAAAAATAACTTACCACTGGAACAAGCAAGCCTTCTCTTACATCTAGAAAAAAAAACTTTATCTTTCTTTAAGTTGTGCAATGATCATTGGGTTAAGGTCAAGCATCTTTAAACCAAGCCATGGCATTACGATTCTCCAATTGCACATTGGACAATCATAAGTAGCTGCAAAAATCTAACAACAACCAATCGATTTGTCCCAAACAAGTTATAGTAAGCTAGTAATGAAACCCAATCAAAGTGAAAATGCCTCTAAACCTTCGTTCTTAGATTGTGATTCTAGCACGTGAATCGCTAACTTCCATGCACACCTAACCAACGCCAACTCCTTGTATATATTCCAACTCTTCAAGCGTCTTTTAACTACAACTTCTCATGTCAATCTTAGTCGACATCTGCCTCTTTTTATGTTTTCAAGATGACTTAAAATTTCATTACACACCAGTGCCTTAGGAGGCCTCCGTTGGAGATATCCAAATAATCTCAAACGACGTTGGAAGATCTTTTCTTCAATTGATGTCCAACCCTATCACGTATATCAACATTGTGGATTCGATCTTGCCTTACATGACCATATATCCACCACAGCCTCCGCATCTCTGCTATGCTCATCTTTTGTATATGTCTTGTTGTCACCCAACATTCCGCTCCATATAGCACTGCAGGTTTGATCGCCATCCTATAGAATTTACCCTTTAACTTTGAGGAATTTTTCTATCACATAGGACAATGCTTGGTGCCATTTCACACACTCTGCTCATATCCTATGGCTCAAATGCTCATCAATCTCGACGTCACTCTATAGCATCGATCTCAAATAACGAAACGTTTCCTTTCTAAGCACCACTTTTTCGTCCAAACTAACATCTCCATCATTTGCCTAGCACTACTGAAAACACACATCATATGCTCAGTTTTAGTCCTACTAAACATAAAGCCTTTTGATTCTAAGGTCTTACTCCACAGCTCTAGTTTTCTATCCACACCAACCCTACTCTCGTCAATTAGCACCATATCATCAGCAAAAAGTATAGACCAAGGAATCTCTCCTTGTATGTCCTGCTAAACATACTACAAGCAAATCCAAAACAACTAAGCTCACAATTCACTTGAGAAGGCAACATCATGTTGGATTTCACTCAAATCTATATAATATTGTCCATTCAATGATAAGATCACTTGACTGTTCTTAGTAGAAGATAAAATAATAGGAGTTCCATAACTCGATCACTCACAATTTTCTTAACGGATCTTTTAGTATATCTAGCTAAATGTGCACAATTATCTACTATACTAAACAAGGTAAACTTACATATGCTTAAGTATCAGTAATCAACTCAAATATAGCTTTGGCAATAACCTTTGAAGGATCGAGATGGCGAACATAGGGGGGTGAATGGTCGCAAACAAATTTCCCCCCAAAATACTCCAACTAAAACATCGAAAGGATCGCGCAAAGAAAATCATGAAAAATCCGAACAACTAGACAACTATGTGTACCCCTAGCTTGCATAGGTGAGTACCATAGAATATGTGGGGATTTTTAAGACATAATTCTGGTTGTCTAGTGTCCAAAATAAGAAGAAATCAATTCAACTCTTACTTTTAGACAGGAGATCAATTCAAATCACAAAAGCTACTTTCAGAAAAATAAAAGCAGAATTTCTAAAAACTATCCTCAATTAGAACAGGTGGTTGATGGGTTCCTGTAGCTCAAGAAATTTTGAGAATTTTGCTACCTATGAGCAACTGAGTCATGAAGCACTCCAGAAAATTTAACCTCAAAAAACCTTATAGAAAAAACAGAAAAAATCTAAGAACACAAACAGTCAGGAACTTCGAACAGAAAGTTTGGGACTCGGATTTCACCTCATAGCGCCCAAACGGTGCAACAAGTGAACTCCAAATTTTTCTACAGATGGATATGATAGTCCCGCACCTTATCCAATAACAATCACTCAAAAATGAGTTTTCTAGATTTTTCTAAAAATCAAAGACTAACTGTAGCGCGAAGAACAAGTTCTGGACAAAGTTGCAACTTGAAAGAAAAGGCGATCTCTAGATTCTCTACTCAATCCAGGAGTGCAAAAGAGATGTAAAATCATATGAACATACTCAAGACATCCAAGATCAGCATTTAGAAGGAGGGGAGGCAAATCCAAATTGCAAGAAAGTAAATTGCGTGAAGGTAAATTGCAGGAATTTAAATGTTGAATTTAAGACGTAAAGTAAGTGCGTAATTTAAATTCAAGTATGAATGAAAAAGATTTGCATTTCTAGAAGAAGAAAGTTTACAAAGCCACACAATATGGTGGGCAAAGCTCAAAGGAGCACAAAAAACTCTACAACCTTCAAGGGGAGTAGGCTACCCCTCCACCCCTATTTATACTACTCTTGGGCCACCTATCACCCTTGGAAGAGTCCCTCAACCCTAGAGCACTCATCTAAGGGTTTGGATTAACCCACCCACACAGCCATGCAAGAGCTAACCCAAAACCCACACACATACCGGGCTTTCTTGCATGGTTTTCAAAGCATACTACCAAGACTCGCTAACCTATCAACTAGACCGCAATTCGATGGCCTTCCTTGATTCACGCGGCTTCTAGCTAGCATCTCCTCCTTTTCCTGTCTTTTTGGCTTGCCCGGACTCTGTCTCCAATCATCTTCCCGTGATCTCCCAACCGTCTAGACCTCCGACGCTCCTCACCTAGTCCCGGTCATCCTCTGCCTCACCTTGACCTAGCACCATCGCCCTGCAACCATCAAAGACAAAGAAAAACCTTTCACATAGCAATGCCCACAAAGATATTCAATGATTATCCTAAAATCATTAATCAATCATAATTTCGCTCAAAGGTCCGGTACTATTGCCCCCAAGCCGGTAGCACTAGGAAAAGCAACGTTCGGTACTACTGCCCCCAAGCCGGTAGCACTAGGAAAAGCAACCAACACACAAATTGCTTCAAATCGTAATCCAACTCAAATCAAACTCAATTTCAAATCAAACCATGCTCAAATCTTGTCAATTACTAATCACACAAGGATAGACCTCCACATGGTCTTTCAACCTTAGACAGTGGAATTGTAATAAAATTAATAATGTGAACATAGGATGATACCAGATGAGGGCAATATATAACATCACTACAATAATAAAACTGTGTAAGTTTATCAAAAATACAGAGAGAGAAACATTAGAGGCTGATTTTGAAACTGCGATACTGAAATGATTAGATAGTTACATGGCCCAGTATGTACTCATATTTTGTAGTATCAGCATACATTTTTGTCTCCAATGCTACTAGATACGTAGGCGCGACGCACGCCGCGCCAGCCGTCACAAGCCAAGCGGTAAAAATCGTGCAGAGTTTTCAGGGTCTTGCTAGGAAAATTGGATTAATATGAAATTCTATAAAGTTTCGGGCAGCTTTCTGTCAAAAACTACGTGTTAAAAATAAAATTCGGAAGTTCCAAAGGTCCTTCGCGAAAATTTGGGCACTTTTTTTTGTAAAAAATGGTGCGTCAAGAAAAACAATTAAAGAAGCTAAAAATAAATGTCGGAAGTTCCGAAGGTCCTTAGAAAAATTTAGTTGCTTTTTTTTCAAAAAATGGCATGCAAATAAACAAATTAAAGAAGTTTCGAGGCTTTCTAGGAAAAAATGATTTGTAATTTTTGAAAATGTTGGGCCCCTTTTTGCAAAAAAAGAAGTTTTGGGCGCCTGTCAGCAAAAAAAATAGACTAATCTATAGTTTTAGAAATTTTTGGGCCACTTTTCACCAAAAATAAAGTTTTAGGGTCGTTCCCACAAAAAAGTAGGCTAATATGTAATTCCACAAAATTTTGGTCACCTTTTCACAAAAATTCAAAAGTTTCGAGGGCCTCCCGCCAAAAACAAACTATTTTGTAATTTTGGAAAAATTCGGGCACTCTTTCGCAAAAAACCGCGCGTCACGTGCCCACGCCAAGCGACGCGCGGGCAAAAATTGTGCGAGGCAACACGGGCGGGGCTCAAACACATGACTGATGGCGTGAGCGCAAGGAACGTTATCGCCATGCTGCACGGATGTTGCTGAGGATCGACACCATTAAAATACTTGAACCACTCAACAGTGGGCGCACAAGGACAACACGGCGCAACGCGAAGCGAACACATCAGCTGGAAATGGCATGGCGGGTGCGAAGGTCGGGAACCCTATGGGATACAATATACGGAGTATACTTACGGGTAGGTGAGCATGTATTGTAAAATTTAAGTAATCCAAAATAAATCTATTTACAAAAGGTCAAAGCACATAGACATACCCTACTATCAACTGATTACTTGTACCTTTTCTCTGATAGAACTCAAGTTGGAAAACACTAAATCATTACACTTTATTTGCCTCATTTATATAAATACTAACTGGGTAAAATATGTCTCAATCCCTCCAAGAGTATAGTATAGGTCATAACCTAAACTAAGCAAAGAAAATTTCCAAATAGAAGGCAAAATTCAAAGCACAGAAATCTGGCCATGATAATAGTAAAATGCAACCAGCATCTTACTACTGAAAAGTAAGGCATGCCATTTTTCTTGAACTTCTCCACTATTTTCACAATTGAGTCAATTGGTAGCAAAAGCTAAAACCATCGGCAGCCCAAACTTTCATGACATTATCTCCAACAATTTCACCATCAAGGTTCATAACAGGACCTCCAGAGCAGCGGCGAATCCAGTGTTGGGGCTAGTTGGGGTGCCAGTCCCACCTCCGGCTGCCGACGGAACCCCCTAAGACAAGTTGAAATTGCATCACTAAGTTGTATACTTTTATCTACATGTCGAAACCATTGAATGATCGATTTTCCTCACATATTTATGTAATTCTATCCATTATCAAGGTACTACACTTGTTATATTTTAATTCTTCACTTTGTTTCCTTTCTATTTATGTATGAATTTGGAATTTGGTTAACAGTAGCCCGGTAGATATACCATTAGTATATTTGTCTTGAGTTAAAACTTCAACATAGGAGCTCCACCTCTATTTTCATCATAAATTCGTCACTGCTCTAGAGTTTCCCTGCGTCAACTTTAAATCTAGAAAATTGATATATGACCAAAGCAAAAGCAACAAGAAAACATAGCACATATGCTGGTATTAGGCACACACGAGCCTACCTTCACAACAATGAAAAAGAACAAAAAACATATTTGGGGGTAAATCCATGAATATCTCACTGACATGTGGGGTTAGGGCCACTGACATGTGGATTTACCACAAAAATTAGGAAGACATGAGCCTACCTTCCAACAATGGGAAAAAAAACAACTTACTGTTCTTCAGTATTAGTCCAAGAAGAAAGCAGAAGCTGATTGTTGTGAACTTAGAGCCTGTTTGTTTCAGCTGGGGATTGTGGAAAGCAGCTTTTAAAAACTGGCAACAAACAGCAAACTTTTAATCTAGATTATAACAATCTGGAAGCCAGATTGTAGCAATCCTACAATTCACTCTTCCCCAGCTTTCCCCAGCTTTTTTTTTGCAAAAGACAACAATACCCATCCAACTTCAACCAAAATTACCCACCATTGCCCCAGCTTTCCTCAACTTCAACCAAAATTACCCACCATTGCCCCCAACTATAATCTGGGTTACCAAACAACCATGAGCTTTTCAACCTCCAACTTTTTAACAATCCAGCTTTTACAATCTAGTTTTTAAAAGCTGCTTTCTACAATCCCCAACTGAAACAAACAGGGCCTTACAAGAGGAAGATGCACAATAGACTGTTAGCTTCAGCTGCTACTTTTGATATTTTAGTTTTTGCCTGTTGTGTAAACTTTAATGTTTTGCTAACTGTTGTTTCACTACTCACTACTCAGATCTTCCATACCGCCCATTAGTCTCGGTTGATTTGAACCCGCATCGATGAGGGCTTCAGATCGATTCATTGGCTACAGATCGTGGGTTAAGAGACGGTTCGTAACATGAACCGCATCGATCTTGAAACATCGACGGTTCGTGTTACGAACCGTACTAAAGGCGGGGTATATTAGTACCAGTTCGTAACACGAACCGGTACTGAAGCCCTCATTAGTAGTGTTTGGTGCATGTCCGTATTTATGTTCATTCAAATCTATATAATATTTTGCATATGTCCTGCATTTTCTGTGATGATTTTGTGACAACTGACAAGACATAGTAAAATGGCATCAGCACAGCATTATAAAAAAAATCTATAGTATTCATGTGCAAAGTTTTGCCTGATTGATAGTGCAATCTGTTTGCAGATACTCCCTTCATACTCCTCCAAGACCCAGATAACTACCTTTCTGGTCAACACAACTACAAGAAAATGGGGTGGAGGTGGAACATTAAATCTATAAAATAAATAGCAAGATTACAAATCACAAGCCAAGCTGTAGCCTTAATGATGAACAACTGATGAGATTAAATTAAAGAAAAAAAATTTAGGCATGCCTATAGGGAGATATAAAACCTTACAATACCAGCTGTAACTGTGTTTAAATATTAACCTTACAATACCAGCTGTAACTGTGTTTTGAAGAGAAAGTGGGCAGCCCAAAGCAAAAACCCAACCACCAGGCTGAAGTTTACATGATGATCCAAGTCTTGCAGCTGGTAAAGGGGTCTTAGACTATCTTCAGCAATTTTCCTTCATTCCCTTCTCTTCCCTCAAATACAACAGTGATATCAGAGTTATCAGAGTGATGTTGGTCACTGCGAACACCACCTTCAAATAGAGTTCCATCTTGTAAAGTCGCACTAGAATTTCACCGTTTCTGAGACAAAATGAGGAAGTAAACAAACATGAAAACTATCACCCGGATCAAACAAAATGCTGGCAGAACATTATTAATAATAAGTAAGAAGATAGAACTATAATTAATCTATCTTACGCTCAGCTACAATATGATAATTTGTGAGAAAAAAGTACAGAATTGTTGACTATACCCATGGCTTGATGCGGCTCTATACTAAAATTTCGAACTTTAACCCTAGTACATAGGTTATAGACTATTGGTGGCCAGTCACTTTCTAAAAACAATGCTAAAGGACCAAGGACACTCAGTTAATCCAAGTATAATGTCGAGAGACAGACAAATTTGAACGTCAGACAATAAAAGCTTACATTTTAAAGCTTTCACTGTATGACATGAGGCTAGTTTCTCATATCATTTTTTTTCTAAGGATAACATGAAATATATTATCAGAAGTTACCTATTGGCTCCTCCCTCGTAGAGTATTTAACACTCTGGCCCATAACACGCTTAAAGCCTAGACCACGATGGGGTGAGCTCACACACATATAGCACCCCACTACACTTTTATCCTCGTTTCGTGTAAAAGGGCCATCCCAAAGGTGCTACGTTTGGATCCAACATGCATTATATCCTACTTCAACTCACTTTAGATAAGCAATATGAGGCTAATCACACCACGACAACTCCACATGCGCCAACACACTAATAGGCCAGGGTATTACACTCATTCCGCCTTAAAGTCTGACACACTTGGCAACACATTGCATACACAGTAGATACTGAGAACCATCGCTTAGTGCAACCTTTATGTTGTGAGTACCAGCTAAGGACCATCACATACATGTACTCGTGCAGCGAGGGTTGATACTTTGATATCATCTGTAACACTATGGCCCAAAATCCACTCAGAGCTTAGTGCACTGTGGGACGAGCCCACAAATGCATAGCACCCCACTTATGCTTTCGTCCTCACTTCATATGAACAGGTTAACCCGCATGTGCTACGTTTAGACCTAATAGACATTATATACTACTCTCAACCACTTTAGACAACTAATGTGGAACTAATCCTATACCACTCCACACGGACCTTAACACTAGTGGCCCAACGGCATTAGTGTAATACGCAGGCCCGATAGTGTGACACACTATGTGGCTCATGTGGACTTACCATGGTGAGATTAGTCCCACATTACTTGTCTAAAGGGAGTTGTAGTAGCATATAATGCCTGTTAGGTCCAAACATAGCACCTTCGGATTAACCTTTTTACACGAAGCGAGGATAAAAGTGTAAGTAGAGTACTATACATGCGTGGGCCTGCCCCATAGTGGGCTAGGCTTTGAGTAGACTTTGGGTCAAGATGTTACAGATTGTAATACCTATGCCCATTAGTGTGAAGGCCCTGTGACCCTTGTGGAGTTGTTGTGGCGGGATTAGTCCCATATTGCTTGTGTAAAGCGAGTTGTAGTAATATATAATTCCTGCTAGGTCTAATCGTAGCATCTCTGGGTTAACCTTTTCGGGCGAAGCGAGGACAAAAGCCCAAGTGAGGTGCTACGCATGCGTGCCTACCCTGTAGGTGGGTTGGGCTTTTAGCGAATTTTGGGCCATAGATGTTAAAGATAATATTAGAGCCTCAACCTTCGCTGCATGAGCTTATGTAGGACAAGGGTGTGGGCATATGGCTCATGGCGTGTTTGGATCCAGAGTGGACACATGGCATGACATATACACCAGTACTTGACTCATGGATGTGTATGGATGGGTGGTTCTATGTATTTGCCATGTATATGGTATGTTGTTGAGGGCGTCATCCCTTAAGGGAGTGAACTTAATACCCTCAGCCCATTAGTGTGAAGGTCCATATGGAGTGGTGATACGATTAGTCACATATTGATTGTCTAAAATGATTTGTAGTAACATAAAATGCTTGTTGGGTCCAAACGTAGCACGTCCAGGATAACCTTTGTACACGAAGCGGTGACGGAAGTGTAAGTGAGGGGTGCTATGCATGTGTGGGCCTGTCTCACAGTTTGCATGACTTTAAGCGGATTTTGTGCCAGGCTGTTACATATTCCCTGCAGTTATATTAACACACCCAAGTGTATTTAAGTGTATTCAAAATTTAACAAGCATCGTTGACTTATACGAATCAGGGAACATATAACAAATATACCAATACTAATAGTTCTAAGGCTGCGCCAAAATGGAGATGTGTTTGTTTAAAAACTTCAATAATTCCAATTCATGCTTCATATTGATTTCATTTGTCAAAGATATGTATTATACAGTATACTCTGTCAGCAAGTAACGGATAACTCAGGATGAAAACAGAAGCTAGTGCCAAGATAACAACATTTCCATTAGGATTATGCAAGTCACAATCAAATACAGGAAGGACTAATGTTGTACTCTTTTTTCCTTGGTTAAGTTTTGTCCTACTGGGTTTTTTCAAGTGAAGGTTTGTAACGAGGCAATATGTGTAACGTCAAGAATGCGAGCTATATACTCTTCTCTTTTTACCGTATTTCCCACTAGGTTTTCACAAGAAGTTTTTAATGAGGCATCAGCA
Source organism: Guadua angustifolia (assembly GCA_036346375.1). Classification (NCBI taxonomy): domain Eukaryota; kingdom Viridiplantae; phylum Streptophyta; class Magnoliopsida; order Poales; family Poaceae; genus Guadua; species Guadua angustifolia. Next base: position 38,589,201 of record CM070520.1, read on the forward strand.
TGTCATTAGCAAAGTTTACAAGGAGGGTGCTATATGTGGCCCATGTCGACAGGCTGATGGTATGGTTTGGAAATTTTTTTATTTAATATTTATTTTAAATCCTTTTTTCAATAGTAATCGGCCGGGCAAAAAAAATTTGAAATCTACCCCTCCGTCGCCCCAAGCACGGGCGATCGCCCCAGTAGGGGGCGATATTTGCACGTAGTAACGGTCGGCTAACGGCCCGTTGGGCCGCCGTTCGGACACAGGCCATGTGGCGGCTGGCGAGCGGTCGTCGCCCAAGCCAGGGGCGATCGCCCCAACCGCGGGCGATGGGCTTCTTTTAACTCGCCAGCCGCGCCGAGCACTGTGCTCATTTGCGCCAGCCGAGCGAGGAGAAGCAAGCGCTGCCAGAAATCTGTAGTGACCCGAATTCACCAACTCGGATCCACCGTGTATACCGCACTATTCCCAGGATCATCGCTAGTGCACACGGCTTAACATCGGTAAGCATCACATCATACACAACGATAATAACAATAAAACTTCATTTATTTAATATAACTAGTGTATGATCTTATGATCACTTACATTTATTCGGCCTTATAGGGCATGACTAAGATAAAATAAGACAAATGCAGCGGAAAATCGTAGAAGACGTAGTGACTCATCAGTACACCACAGGCGACTGACAAGGCTTGGCCTAGTGACTCGTATCCACCTGGAAATCCTCCTCCAATACCGGCGATGACTCCTCCACTGTTGTTTGTTGTTGAAGGCAAGGGTGAGTATACAACATACTCAACAAGTTGTGCACAGAATGCATTTCTACCATAGCTATATACAAGGCTTATTCCAAAGGATTGGCTAAGTGGTTCATATGCAGTAAAGCAGCATTTTCAAACATATACAATAAGTAGATTGAAAAGACAGTAAAACAAATAATAACAAGTAAGTAGATTCAATGATTCTCAATAAACCAAGTTTTCATCCTAAGTCAAGTTCCATTAACCATATGGCATCCTGCCATCCCATCCAGTGTTTCATTTTAATTAACTAACCCTTGACTGTAATCCCCGAGCTTTGCTCAATACCGTGAGCACGGCTATCCGAATAGATTGTACACTCTGCAGAGGTTATGCACTTTCCCCACACGATACAACCATGCACCACACAGGTGAACGATTATAACAAAGCCTTTACAATGCATCCTCTTAACCCAGTGCTACCCGCTAAGGTTTCAACACTGAAGGGCTACACCACCACAACAGGACCACCCTCTTGCGCCATGTGAGTTTCCCGTGCAGGACTCACACCACCATGATAGCACTTAAGTTAAGCATTTGCAAATTAGTCACTAGGCTGCCCCATAACAGACGTAGGGTCGCAAGTTTGACTCAGGTCAAAGGCTCGCAAGGTTAAGTCCTTAGGATTGATTAAAGCAAGACTTACACATACCCTCAGCTCCACTGAGCCCACCCTGGCACACTTGCCCCCTTCCACTTGCTTCAATCTAAAGTGATTACCTCCCGGTTGGTTACCAAGTACCATGTGCTTCCCACACATCAATGTCGTTGCGTGACTCCTCTGTCACAACAACTCAACCACTTCGTGTGATCACACATGACACACAAATAAATCTCAGAAAAGTAATATTGTTTAATTCAATTTAATTCAAATAAATCTCAGAAAATCCAAATAAATCCAAAAAATTCATAAAAATCATAAAATGCAATAAAATAATATTAATTAATTAAAAAGGCTAAAAATTGGGATGTCACAAACCTCCCCCCTTAACGGAATCTCGACCCCGAGATTCAGGGCTGACTAGAGAATAGGTTTGGGAATTCTGTCTTCAGATCATCTTCACGCTCCCAGGTGGCTTCATTTTCTGAATGATTACTCCATTGCACTCTACAAAAACGAGTGGACTTATTTCTGGTTCTACGCTCCATTACATCCAAAATCTTGATCGGGTGTTCCTTATAGGTGAGATCTTCCTGCAACTCAATAGCCTCCAACGGCGTCTGCTCTGCTGGCACTCGAAGACATTTCTTGAGCTGGGACACATGGAACACATCATGCACCCCTGCCAACGACTCTGGCAATTCCAACTGATAAGCAACCTCTCCTCGACGGCTCAATATCTTAAACGGCCCTACAAACCTAGGTGCAAGCTTTCCCTTGACATGGAACCTCTTAACACCCTTAAGGGGAGTAACCCTAAGGTACACATAATCATTGGGCTCGAAACTCAAATCACGACGGCGATTGTCAGCATAACTCTTCTGCCTTGACTGCGCTGCCTTCAATCTCTCTCGGATCATGGCAACTTGCTCTTCGGCCTCCCTAAGAATCTTAGGTCCAAATACCGAACGCTCTCCTATCTCATTCCAATTCAACGGGGTACGACAGGCTCGACCATATAAAGCTTCATATGGTGACATCTGCAAACTAGCCTGATAACTATTGTTATAACTAAACTCGGCATACGGCAAACATTTATCCCATGCGGTGCTGTATGATATTGCACAAGCTCTTAACATATCCTCCAAAATCTGATTAACCCTCTCGGTCTGACCATCTGTCTGCGGATGATATGCGGTGCTAAAATTCAAGCGGGTGCCCATCGCTTCATGCAACTTGTCCCAAAATCTTGAGGTAAACTGGGTACCTCGGTCCGACACGATCTTCTTTGGCACACCATTCAAGCACACAATCCTTGACATGTACAACTCTGCCAATTTATCTCCTGAGTAGGTCGTCTTCACCGGGATGAAGTGAGCGACTTTAGTTAACCGGTCAATGATCACCCATATAGAGTCATAACCTCTCTGAGTCTTGGGCAATCCCGTGATAAAATCCATTCCAATCTCCTCCCACTTCCATTCCGGAATCTTCAATGGTTGCAACAATCCCACGGGCTTCTGATGCATCGCCTTCACCCTCTGGCATACATCACACAGCACTACATGCTCTGCTACCTCACGCTTCATGTTAGGCCACCAAAATCTTCCTTTAAGGTCCTGACACATCTTGGCACTTCCCGGATGAATAGAATACTTAGAATCGTGAGCCTCCTCAAGAATTAACTGCTTGAGTTCTTTCTCGTCCGGCACACAAATCCGACCTTTGAACCACAGGGTTCCTTGCTCATCCACCGAGAAATCCTCAGCTAACCCTTCATCCTTCTTGGACTTGATCTTGCTGATTTTCTCATCCTTACTCTGCTTATCCCTGATTTGATCCTCCAAGGTTGGCTTTACTTCCAATGCAGCAATAAATCCTTGCGGCACAACTTCTAATCCCAACTTCTGAAATTCTTCACACAACTCCCGTTGTTCGCTTACTACCAATGAATTCACACTATGGCTCTTTCGACTCAAAGCATCGGCTACCACATTAGCTTTTCCAGGATGATAATGGATTCCAACATTATAATCCTTTATCAACTCCAACCATCTCCTCTGTCTCATGTTAAGATCCGATTGAGTGAATATATACTTCCAACTCTTATGATCCGTATATATCTCACATCTATTTCCGATGAGATAATGACGCCATATCTTTAAGGCATGCACTACGGCTGCTAACTCCAAGTCGTGCGTCGGGTAATTCCCTTCATGCGGCCTCAACTGCCTCGATGCGTAGGCCACCACCTTGCCATTCTGCATCAACACACATCCAAGACCTTGCCGCGATGCGTCATAGTAAATGTCAAAACTGCTCTGCACATCTGGCAATACTAACACAGGGGCAGATGTTAATCTTTTCTTTAACTCCTGAAAACTATCCTCGCACTCGGGCGTCCATGCAAACTTCTTCTCCTTCTTCAACAATTGCGTGAGAGGTCTCGCAATCGTCGAAAATCCTTCTATGAATCGACGGTAATATCCCGCCATTCCCAGAAAACTACGAATCTAAGTGACTGTCTTCGGTTGCTCCCAATGCAACACAGCTTCCACCTTACTTGGGTCCACGGCAATTCCTTTAGCAGTCATTACATGACCAAGGAATTCCACCTTCTCCTTCCAAAAGTCACACTAAATGAACTTGGTATACAATTGCTGATCTCGCAACCTCTCCAAAACTAATCTCAAGTGCTTGGCATGCTCTTCTTCCGACTTGGAATACACAAGGATATCATCAATAAAGACAACTACAAACTTATCCAAATATTCCATGAACACCTTATTCATCATGCTCGTGACTCAAGCTAGATCAATAGTTGATGCGCACAGATCTTAGTGTCTTAAACCATAACTAAGCGACAGCTTAAAAATTTAACGTTAGAGCACTGCTCGACATATTCTCTTATTACAAAAATCGGACCCGTAGGTCATATACCGACTAAGACCTTTAAACTGGTATCTAAACCTTAGACTAAGCAAAAACCGAGAAGACACGTGATCCTGGGTGTCTTGACTATTCCTCCTCTTCACCTCCTTCACCGCAGATGTCGAACGGTGGGTTGCAGGCTCTTGGATAGCTATCTTCGTTTTCCTGATCCTGGTTAGCGAAGAGAGAGTCATCTTCTTGCAGGTTAGCGACAGCGTCGACGTCAGATATTTCCAGCACAACATCCGTGGTGTTCTGGACCTCATCTGTTGTGATGTGATTGATTCTTCCATGCGCTGCTGTCTGAGGCGATGCTCCTGACTGCACTGGCGCACGGTTCCCTCCTGTCACCGGAGCTTTGGCTGGAGTGTTGCTCAGATTGAAGCGAACTGGAGTAATGCCTCCCTTCTTTGGACACTTGTTGGCAAAATGCCCAATCTCATTGCATGAAAAGCACCTTCTAGCATCGGGCTGCTGACTTCCTGATCCTGCATTGCCCATCGGTGCTGGAGTCTGAAAACTCTGACTAGCGGGGCGAGGTGTCGGAACTGGTGCCCTGCTCGGCAACTGAGGCTGAATCCTGGCAAACTGTTGAGGCGTCATCCTCAACCCGAGATGATTCGGCCGCCTTGCCTGACTAGCCATCCTGCGCTTGCGATCCTCACCCAACTCTTTGCGCTTATCCTCAAGGATCAAAGCCTTATTAACCAACTCCTGAAAATCAGGGAAAGTGTGGGTGATCAAGCCCACCTGCAGTCCTGAGTTTAGCCCCTTAAGAAAGCGAGACTGCCTGACCTTATCCGTAGCCACATCCTCAGGTGCATAGCATGCCAATTGGGTAAACTTATTCAGATACTCAGCCACTGACTGACCTCCTTGCTTCAAAGCCCTAAACTCCTCCTTCTTGAGATCCATCATTCCTTCTGGCACATGATACTGACGAAATGCAGTTGAAAACTCCTCCCATGTGATCTCCTGCGGGGCTTCATGCGCTGCGCTATAGTTCTCCCACCATTCTGCAGCAGTTCCTTCCAATTGATGCGAAGCATACAACACCTTCTCGTTGCCCTCACACTGCGTGATGTGCAGCTTCCTCTCAATAGTCCTTAGCCAATCATCGGCCTCTATGGGGTTGACATTGCCTGAGAACGTCGGGGGACGAGTTCTCATGAAATCCGACAACTTGGAGTGAGCACGTGGCCCATTGTTGCCTTTGTTGCGTTGCTGTCGGCATTTTGGCCCGCCATGTTTCGTGATTTGTTGCATCCGCTTTGCATCATCGTCTCGCATAAGCCGAGTCTCAGGCCGCCGTAAAAGCTCCTAAGTTCTGCATATCTACTGGCGGTGCTGGCTGCGGTGGTGTACCATCATGGTCATTGCGGCGAAGACCACTTCCTGATGATCCATTGTTGCCGCGAGTATTCACCATCTGCTTAGGTTAGGAGAGGGTAGAAGAAGCATAGATGAGATATAAAAATCTCTAAGGCGGGGAAAACAGGTTTTAACCCAAATTACACAACTTTATTATTTTATTAATTAACTTGGTATGGTTGCTTACATAAGCCTAAAAGCTTTGCAACGCACAAGGTTCAAAAAAGCGCTAGGCGGTAGGCGGGCGGAGGCCCACTGCCTAGCGCCTAGCCCGCCTAGGCGGCGCCTAGGCGCGCCTAGGCGGAAATCACAAAATGGTATGCTGCAATGAAATAAAATGGTGAAAGACATATATAAAAGATAGAATATAGTCACAAAACATAGTCTCACACATAATATTTGTACATTGAAAATTTGTACATTGTGAATAAATGGCATGTGAATAACAGAATAAGATGGTACATTATGAATTGAGATTGTCTTTTTATATTTTCCGGTATAGAGATTGTCTTTTTATATTTTCCGGAAAATATAAAAAGACAATCTCTATACCGGAAAATATAAAAAGACAATCTCAATTCATAATGTACCATCTTATTCTGTTATTCACATGCCATTTATTCACAATGTACAAATTTTCAATGTCAAGGTTATTAAAACGTAAAACGAGAACGAAACGACCCAACCCCTTTTTAACTTTTAAACGTTTAAACGAGTGTTGAAACGTAGTTTTAAACACTATTGCAAAACGAATATGGGGCAAAGATATATCACATAAGTACCTTGATTTTGTGGTCTTCTTCCACATAGTTTGAAGCCATATGCCGTGCATTCTTCTCCCATATACCCATTTCCCTTGCACATTGCAACATATGAATTACTATAACAAGAAATTATAATTCAATTAAATAAATAAATATGTTTTGTATCACATACCCTTTTGATGATTGTCTTCTCTCTTTCCAATCCACAAACTACAAGAAAATTGCACATCAATGAAGCGAAAACTAAAGTTAAAGACAAGATACATTACGACATAAGCTTACATCCACACAATAGCAATATAGCATAGTTCATACAATAAAATAAGCGATGGTCCACAAAATAACTAAATAAGTCCACACAAAGCATAAATGCACATAATAGCATTGGTCCAAGTCTAACTCTCATCTCTCAATAGCCATCATTCAAATCATCCAAACTAATGGTGGCATTGACATCTTGCTCATCACCGTCTCCATGGTTGCTTGAGTTGTCATCGTCATCCACATCAAGATCATCAAGTATGAGCTCATCTTCTTCACCACCATTGCTTGAGTCCGAATGTGATGCCTCCTCTATGTTATCTTCCTCAACTCTTCTCACACGACGTATGTAGTGATGCTCAAAATGAGCTCTCCTAGGAAGATTGCGGCCTCAAGATTGCTTGATGCACCAATAGCTTCGTCAACTTGGTCCCATGTCAAGTCACCTTCACCCTTATACACCCACTTTGAGTTGGATTGGCCGATGGAGATGGATTGACCCATTCATTGTCCCAATCAAAGTCTTCTAAAACCAAAGGATCAAAGTTTCTACCCTCCTCCCGTAATTTTTGGAACCTACTAGCCATCTTTCTATTGTATGAGACATAGACTAAGTCATTTAATTTTTGGTGCTCCAACCGGTTCCTTTTCTTGGTATGAATCTACAAGTGGGAAGGGAACAAAAGCAATTAATTAGAACCAAAATGAAGGAGTTACAATTTAAATAATTAGATGGTAAATTAACTCACAAATTCAATGCACTCAATTGCGCCACAACCGGATGATGAAGCGCAAAGACTAACTATTCTTCTTGCAAACTTGTGAAGTTCAACGGTTCGACCACCATATGCAAGCCACCAATCAACTAAAAGAACAAATAAATTGAATTTTACATGCTGAAAAGTAAAGTTTACTTGCTGAAATTATATTTAAAATGCTGAAAATTTATATTACTTACTTGGATTTCTTGTTTGTGCGTGTTTTATTGCCATTTGGTTTGCAAATATATCTCTTTGATTCTCATATAGAACAGCTTGGCTATCAATCTTATCTCAAGAGCCTCATCTTCTACCATTTTTACAAGCACGCTCATTGAAGCAAGCCCTTAGCTCTCCCACACGCCCTTCATCATCACCCTTTTTGATGTTATAGAATTTTCGGGGTTCAAGTAGAGAGTTGCTCCATATAGTGGGTGTCCATTTGCCTCGTCCAACGCCCATCAATAATCTTCATGAGGCGATTAACAAAGGTTTCTTGTTTTGAGTGCGAGAATGATGAGGTGATCTTTTCCTTTGCTATGTTCATGGCCAATGCAACCTCCCAAGATAGCTGGCTTTTCATCACCATCAACCAACCTCAAAGACAATAAGGAGTGGTAGCGAAGCTCTTATACAATCCTCAACTGAATTCCAGAACTCTAACGAAATGACAATGTCATACACTTTTCTTCCTGGCCTCGGTCTTGGACACCTTGCTCATAGTGAAGACTTCACCGTCACTAGGAGCTTCAATGCTTCTTTGTGCTTGTGCAAACTCCGCAATGTAAGGAACGCAGTGGCAAACCTAGTTGCTGCGGGCCTCACAATATCCATCCCACCTGTTTTCTCCCTCATTTCACTAAGAATCCTCCCATGCCTATAAATAAAGGTAGTAATTTGTCGAGCACGTGAAATTGGTTTCTTGAAATCCTTCAGCTTCCCTATGTCTTCCAACATAAGGTCCAAGCAGTGTGCAGCGCAAGGAGTCCAAAACAATGTAGGAATCCTATCCATTAGAAGCCTACCAGCTGCCTTGTAGTTAGCACCATTGTCAGTGACAAGTTGAACAACTTTGTCTTTGCCAATCATCTCAATCCTTTTCTAGCAAGTTAGCAAGCATCATGGCATCATGTGATTCACTAGATGCATCGATCGACTCTAAGAAGAAAGTCCCTTCAGACTATTAACCAAGAAGTTGATCAACCGACGACCCTCCTATCACCATCCATCCGACATGAGAGAGCAACCATATTGCTTCCATGCCTCTTCATGCTTCTTCTTCTCGCCATCTGCCTCTTGGACTACCTTCAAGCAATGGCTCCGTAGCTCATGGAAAGTAGGAGGCTTGAAACCGAACCATCTTGTGCAATGGCCTCTACCGCTATCTCAAATTGTCTTGAGTTTGCAGATTAAATGGCACACCACACTCATAGAAAAACTTGGCTATCTCCATACTGCATGCCTTTCTTTCTTCCTTAGTCCTCATGGTAGCTTCTATGGTAGTTTGATGAGGCCCTTTGCATGTCTTTGCTCTACAACCTCTCTTGGCGCTCGGTCAAGCATAGCGGTAATAGGTTTTTTTGGTGGTGGCACCTTGAACCTGAAATGCCGCACGACTTCATTTTTTGGAGGCTGTCCCTGAACTTGGATGGACACTCACACCGGTATTAGAGGCTTCCGACTCTTCTTTGGATGCCTCTGTTGCCATACAATCATCTTGTTCATCATCTAGAAACAATGATCCGCCCTCTTGCCCTTCTCTAAAGCCTCTTGCATCTCTTTCATGATCCTTGAGGTAGTCTTGGGACACTTTGTCACATCTCCATACCCACCCGCGAGATGTTGTTTCACCCTCTTGATTCCTCCTTTTATCTTCCTCGACAAAGATGGCATTGGATCAGCTCTCGCTTGTTAGGCTCTCAGATAATACGATACTTCCATCCCGGATCATCGACTTGCTTTCGATTGGGATCTTCCAATGGATTATATGTTGCGGAAGGAGGAGGTCCACTACCACTTGCACTTTCACTTGCCATCTTAGATTCTTGTTCTGTTGAATATTAGAATATATGTTCACTAGAATCACTACTTCACTATATATTCAAGACTCAACAGAAGAAGGCAAGAAGCAAAGACTAGAATCACTACTTCACTATATATTCAAGACTCAACAGAGTAACAAAAGTCACAGCTCACAAAGATGCATCACGAGCAGGTATCAGAAGGCGAACCTTCGACGCGGGCGCGGGGCGGCTGGCGGCGGCCGCGTGGCGGCGAAGGAAGGGAAGAGGCGGTGGCAGCGCGATGGCGGTCGGGCGTCGAAGGTAAGGCGGGCGGTTTCGGGCGGACTGTTCAATGTACAAGATATCAATTCATACCATATTAGTATATTACTAAATACTAATGTACTACTCGCTCTACAACCCCAATGTGCAAGATGCAAGCAGCCAAGCAATACAATTCCCCAACCCCAAATCCCCAATCGGCCTGACGTCTGTGCAAGCAATACAATCCCCATACTTTTCGGCTTTTCCTCTGCCTGAGCCTGAGGCCCTGTCGCCCACAGCCCACTCGCCCTAAACCTCACAGATCGGGAGCTCACCTCAGAGATCGGGCGATTGGGAGCGAAGAAAGAGCACGGCGCTGGCGCGAAGACAAGCTCGGAGCGGAGTTGGGGAAGACAAGCTCGGGCTGCTCGGCTTCGGCGCAGAGTCGGAGATGGGGAGGATCTCGGCTTCGGCGCAGAGTCGGAAGGACGACCTCGGCTCTCGGGTGCTGGCGGTGGGGAGGCGGGGAGGATCCGGGCGCCGGAGATGGGGAGGATCTCGGGCGCCTGGCCGACGGGCGAGGCGCGAGCACGATCGCTTCCTCTTCCCTCCTCGGCTCGGGACTGGTAAATAGCTTCCCTCTTCCCCCCCTCGGGTTTTCCCCTCTTATCCACCCTGGCAGCGCTTACCTCCGCCTTTTCTCCGCTGAGCTCGCTGGTCTGGCTGAGCTCGCTTAGACCCGCTCGAGCGGCCGCCGAGCACCGCCGAGCGCCGCCTAGGCGTCCCCTCCGCCTAGGGCACGCTTTCCTGCCTAGGCGAGGCGGCGGCCGGCCGCGGAGCGCCTAGGCGCCGCCTAATTCCGCCTTTTTGAACGCTGGCAACGCATACTGCACACACAGCAAACAATAAGAACCAAACTAAACACTCAACCTTATCGTCTATTACAATTGGTAATGCTAACTTATGGACGCGACTCAACATTCGAGTCTCAACTTAATCCTAAACCTCTCATCACTCGAGGTCTGACTCCGGGTCTGACTCGGGGTCCAGTCGTGTTCAAGCGGTTGTGCAAACAGAACCAGCAGAGAAAGTTCGACGCGCTGTGGAGGACGTTGGATGAACTAACCAAGAAGCAATCACTGAATCCAAGGGATGCCGGTAGTTCATCAAGGAACCCTATGGTCTACCACGAGCAAGGAGATGACCCCACAGCCTTGTGTGCGCTCCCGACCGACGCACCAAACATTCGGCGTAGGCCGGGGGCAAGCATAAAGAGTTTCACGGAGTGGATACGACACGAGCCGTTGGAGAAGTGGTCCCGTCTGCATGACGAGGGCGGTTCCCGTTATGGAATAATGACAACGAACCTGGCGGAGATTTACAATTGGGTAATGAAAGGCGCGAGATGCCTTCCGTTGGTGGGCATTGTTGAAGGTGTGTTACTAGGCACCCAAAAAAATTTCGTTGAGCGGTCCAAGGACTCTGCTGCATGTATGTCGGACAATCGCCTATCCTACTCGACGGTTGTCTCTACATACATGGCCAAGAAGAATCGGAAGGCACAAACACATCGCTTGATACCGGAGAGTGGCGTGGAACGGAGGTACCACGTGCACTGCGGTGACCGGGGTCGAAGAGGTGCCCACCGGGAGAGGACTTCTCATCTGTGCATACTCCGAACTACGGACTGTGAGTGCTCCTGCCAGAAGCCACGCCTGCTGCACTTGCCGCGCTCACACGTGATTGCTGCAGCAGGCGAGACAAACCAGTCATGTCGTCCGTACATCTCCCACTACTACTACAAGCAAAGTGTTCTTAACACGTGGCATAACGAGGTGTACGGGTACCGAGTCGATGGATCGTTCACGGCAGCCCCCCCTCCAGGGCATCGGTGGGTACCGGACATCCGAATGTTGAACCAGAAGGTCGGGCGTCGAAGGACACGGCGTATTAGGAACGATATGGACGAGTCTGAAGCACATCGTAATTGTGGATAATGTAATTCTATGTACCAGTTATTTGTTGTCCCCGTCAATGTAATTTTTTATTTATGTACTAGTTATTTGTTATCCCCGACATGTAATTTTTGGTTTTATGTGTGCGATCGAACATATATTTGAATATGCAACATTCCATTACTTTTCATTTAATTTTTGGTAGTTGTAACGTGTAACACTTACTTATTGTCCAGTTTGGTTTATTTGCTTTGTAACCATGAATTTGCTTTGTAACCACGCAGGCACAGGCGACGATGGCGAGAGTTGGGCGTCTTCTTGCCGACGCTGTTCTCGAGTCGCTAGACCAAAGACGTGGATAAGACCCACCGGTCTAGGATGAAATCCATCGAGACGTCCGCCCAAATCTGCTGTGGCACCGGCAGAGGCTGAAGAAGACCTGCAGGGGATGTGGTACTGGACTTGTTCTGCTGGCATATGGTGCATCGGCTCACATAGGCCTCAATAGTGGCTCGTTGGCGCTCCCAATAGTAAGTGCCCTGCAACCGCAACAAAGTCTTCTGGACCCCTCCATGTGTGAGATCATGTACATACGCAATAATCTGATCCACCAAGGGGGATGCGTCTGGCACAAAAAGCCGACCCGCCCGGTAGACCAACCCATCCATGACATGCCATTCATCACGCGGCTTGGCTGAGGGCACCGTGGTACTGGAGAGGGAAGCGGCCTCCGAGCTAGTCTTGCCGACATGCGTTGCGACTAAGCGCTAGACGTCAAGGTCGCACCATAGGAGATCAAGCCACTGTGCCCAGGTTACCTCCTGAGGGTGGGAGATGGCAACGCAGTGAGCCTCATCATCCGATTCCGGAGTCATGCGGGAAAGTGCATCGGCCACGGCATTGTGACGTCCCAGCTTGTACTCAACCTGAAAGTCGAAACCCATTAACTTACTGAGCTAGTGCTGCTAGGGCGGAGTGACAAGCGCCTGGTCAAGGAGGAACTTGAGGCTCCCATGATCCGTGCGCACCACGAAGGAGTGTCCCCATAGGTATGGCCTCCAGTGACGCACCGCTTTGGACAGGCCAATAAGCTCACGCTCATGTTGCCAACTGCCGATGCCGGTCCGCCAGCTTGTGACTGAAATACGCAATGGGATGGCCGTTCTGCTGCAACACCGCCCCAATGCCGGTCCCCGATGCGTCGCACTCCACAACAAAAAGAACCGTGAAGTCAGGCATTTGGAGCACCAGAGCCGACATTAATACCTCCTTTAAGCGCTGGAAAGTGACCTCCGCCAAGTCAGACCATGCGAAGCTGTTGCAGCGAAGCAACGCTGTGAGGGGTCCACGATGCTGGCGTACATACGTATATGCGGTCGTATCCCGACGTGGCCGTAACAGATATGGATTCAAACATGGTTTTGGCATCAACCTTACCTAGTTGAATTGTGATAAAATAATGTGAACATAGGATGATACCCAGATGAGGGCAATATATATAACATCACTACAACAACAAAACTTAGGAAGTGTATCAAAAATATTTCCATACAGACAGAAACATTAGAGGCTGATTTTCAAATGGAGATACCATAATGATTAGATAGTTACTTACTTGCGGGTGAGCACTGAGCATGCATTGTAAAATTTAAGTAGTCCAAAAGAAATTTATTTACAAAAGGTCAATGCACATAGACCTCCATTATATCGGAGGTACAGCAGGGCTATATCGGGCTATTTAAAACAATGGTGAGCATATATTGCAAAATTTAAGTATCCCAAAAAAAACTATTTACAAAAGGTCAATGCACATAGACTTACTCCCAGTATCAACTGATTTCTTGTACCTTTTTCTCCGATAGAAAACAAGTTGGAAACGCTAACATTATTCCACTTTATTTGCCTCATTTATAGATATGCCTAATTGGGCAATATATATGTCTTATTGCCTCTAACAGTATAGGTCATAGCTTAAACTAAACAAAGAAAATTTCCAACGAGAAGGCAAAATACAAAGCACTGAAATCTGGCCATGACAATAATAAAATGCAACCAGAATCATACTACTGAAAAGTAAGGCATACCCATTTTTCTTGAAGTTCTCCATTATTTTCACAACAGAGTCAATTGGAACTGCAAAGCTCAAACCATCAGCAGCCCGCATTTTCATGACATTAACCCCAACAATTTCACCATCAAGGTTCACAAGAGGACCTCCGAAGTATCCCTGTGGTAAACACGTCAACTGTTTGTTATAGACAAATTGATAAATGACCATATAAGCAGCAAGAAAACAAAGCACGTATGCTTATATTAGGCACACACAAGCCTATCTTCGCAACAATGAAACAGAAGAACAAAAAAACTTATTGCTATTCAGTATTAGTCCAAGAAGAAAGCAGGCAATAAAGTAAGATGGCAATGATCAATTTTTGTAGCCGAAAGGCAAAAGTACCAAATTGCCAGCTGAATATAAGCACTGACATAAGAACAATGGGGCAAAAATTAATTGATTATTTGTAAATTGCCCCATCTTATGTATATAATTTAAAAGTTGCCATTCTGTGAACAATGGATCTGAGTAGAAAGTTGACTATTGTGAACTTGTAAAAGAAGATGCACAATAGATTGTTACCTTCAGCTGCTACTTTTGATTTTTTTTCAGTTTTTAATTGTTGTGTAATATTTAATGTTTTGCTCAGAGCTGTTTGGTATATGTTCCTCATTTTGTCAGTGACACATGGGAAACTCCTCCTAGTTTATGTTTTTTCAAATCTATATAATATTTTGCATATCTTCTGCATTTTCTCAGAAAAAAAGATTGTGATGGTTTGGTGACAACTAACAAGACATAGTAACATGGCATAAGAACATCATTATAAAAAAAGTCTAGAGTAAACATGTATACTAAAATAATCTTGTAGGAACATAAAGTAAAAAGGTTTTGCCTGATTGATAGCGCAATCTGTTTGCAGATACTCCCTTCGTACTCCTCCAAGACCCAGATCCCTACTTTTGCGGTCAACACAACTACAAGAAAATGGGGAGGAGGTAGAATATTAAAGTCAATAAAACTAATAGCAAGCTTACAAATCACAAGCCAAGTACTAGCCATAATGATGGACAACTAATGAGAATAAATTAAAAAAATAGGCCTGCCTTTAGGGAGATATTAACCTTACAATACCAGCTGTCACTGTGTTTTGAAGAGAAAGTGGGCAGCCCAAAGCAACAACCCAATCACCTGGTCGAAGTTTACATGATGATCCAAGTCTTGCAGCTGGTAAAGGGGTCTTAGATTTAATCTTCACAACAGCCATATCAGAGTGATGGTCAGCATTGAGAACAACGCCTTCGAATTCACATCCATCTTGTAAAGTCACACTAACCTATTAGAATTTCAACCATTCTGAGACAAAATGAGGAAGTAAACAAACATGAAAATAAACCTGGATCAAACAAAATGCTGGCAAAAAAATTATTAATAATAAGATGATAGGACTTTAATTAATCTGTCTTAAGCACAGCTTCGATATGATAATTTGTGAGAAAAAAGTACAGAATTGTCTACTATACCATGGCTTGATTGGTCTTATACTAAAATTTAGAACTTCAACCCTAGTACTTAGGTTGTGGACTATTGTTGGCCAGTCTTGTCAGTATGTCTTAAAACAATGATAAAGGACCAAGGACACTCAGTTAATCCAAGTATAAAGCAAAGAGACAAATTTGAACCTCAGTCAAATTACAATTTGTCACATCTATCCTAATCGGTGAAGAAAAGAAATAGTGCATAAAAGCTTGCATTTTAAAGCTTCCACTGTATGACATGAGGGTAGGTTCTCATGTTAAATTTTGTTTCTAAGGATAAATGAAATATATTGTCAGAAATCATCTGTTGGCTCTTCCTCAAAGAGTATTCCTCGAGGTATATTAACCCATCAAAGTGTATTAAAATTTAACAAGCATCATTGACTTATATGAATCAGGGAACAGATAACATATGTAGCAATGCTAACAGTTCCAATGCTGCGCCAAAAATGGAGATGTGTTTGTTTAAGAACTTCAATAATTCCATTTCATGCTTCATATTGATTTTATTTCATTTGTCAAAGATAAGTACTGTACAGTATTTACACTGTCAGCAAGTAACGGATAACTGAAGATGAAGACAGAAGGTAGTGCCGAGTTGAACAACCTTTCCCCTTAGGACTGCTTTTGTGCTTTGAAAATCCACAACAACATGCGCACATGTCAATATCGTCCCGTCTGGATCTATTATAGTTCCTGATCCAATGCTCTTCTCTAGCACCCATCCATGAATATCTACAAAAATAATTCCACAAGTTTATTACATGTAGCTACTGAGCTGGTAAAAGGTTTGCCGATTTCCACTAGACAGTTTAGTCCTCACCCTGCACAGAAGAAATGTTCACAACAGCAGGACCAACTGCAGCTGCAGCCTTGGCAATTGAGTTCCTGCCTAGACATCCTGGGCAACATCTTGAATCATCTGAGTTACCACCTGTACCTTGGTTGCTCAGGTTAGTGGGTGGAACTGATGCAGATGCGAAGGAATTTAGTATAGGAAACCCTACACACAATTTTGAACACAGTAAGATGCTAAAAAATTAAGCTCTACCTTAGTCAAGAAGAAGAGATAGTGGCAATTATTGGTTCGGGAAAAACAAAATTCACTGCACCCTTTTTTCTTATGTACTGAGGACGTCTTAAATCTACAAATTGCAAATATTCTCTTAACATTTTATTGATCATCACTGAAGCTGTTCAATTGCAATGATCAGAAAAGGCCTAGTTACTTTGACTCAAACAACCCCTGCAAGCAAAAGTCACAGCTGTGAAAAAATTCCACCTATCTATGTAGTATGACAAATGCAAGTTTATGCGATGCATATGGGCTCGCACATTGTGTTCTCATCTCCATATACAAGCCTCCACCAAACTGGTCTTCAATTAGGTCTTTTGGTTAATAAATAAAATAACATTTAATTACCAAAAAAAAAAAAGAGCCCCTACACATCCCATCGATTTAAGCTCCCCCACATGAGCCCTAACCCACCAATCAGAGATAGTGTTCACCTGCATATCATATCAGCGCTCCTTCAGGGTATCGCAACCGGCAGCCCTATGGGATAGAAAAACTGGCATCGTGTCCCACGGTGACGGTGGTACAACAAACACAATGCATTTTGATTATCGATAATCACAAATCAATGACTCGGCATGTCTATACGCAGCTGATAACCATAAACTAGCGCAGGCAATTGTATCACGCACCAATGGACAATAACAAACCAAACGGCCCTCCATTCCAGGAAGCCGCATTCGCATCAAGGCATGGCCCCAACACAGCCTGGAACCCAGAACCCTGATGAGCGCTGAGCAATGTCACGCAGCTAAAGCGGGTCTCTCGCGCTCAAGCCGAAAGGAACAGGAAAAGAAAAGCAAACCTTTCTTGGGAGGAAGCGGTGATGGCGGCGCCGGCGACAGGAGGGGATCGCCGGAGACGATACCCGCGGCGGCGGAGGACAGGAGCTGGCGCAAAGGCGTGGAGGCCGAGACGTATACGCCGCTGGCATAGGGGGCCCCGGCTCCGGCGGCGACGAGGAGGAGGGCGACGCGGCGCGGGTTGCGGTGCATTCTGGAGAGTGCGCCGGATCGCTGGCTCTGGGCGCGTGGTGCCTGGCTGTCTCCGTCTCCCTCAAGAAGTACCCCGGGTTTTGGGAGAACCAGGGTCCGGGGATGCAATTTCCCAATCGGGGTAGCAGCAGAATTTCCCAATCTGTCTCCCTTATTTTAAAGGGGTAGATTGAAATAACCCAAAAATTTCAAAATGGTTTTTTTAGTCTTCTTTGTTTTTATTTGGTTTTATTTGAATTTTTTCCGGGTTTATTTGAATTTTGTTTGGGCTCTTTTTTTTTATCTTTTCCCTTTTGGGAAACCTTGCCATTTTGGGCGTATCCCATTTTCGGCCATACCTATTTTGGCCAGCCCTTTTATTCTTCAGCCCAATTCCCATTTCTTCGCCCGGCCCGAAAATTTCTCTCCCCAGCCCAGCCAAGAACGGCATTCTCCTCCCTTCTTCTTCCCCGACCCGCCCCTCGCCTCGCGGCCGTGCGTGCATCTCCTCCTCACGAAGCCGGCTCGCCTCCTGACCCCTCCCTACCTCGCCATCATGCCATTTGCAGGCCTTTGCACCTTGATTCCTTCCTCAGCAGACTGTTGCCATGACCGATCCAGGCGCCACCACCACCGGACAAAATCCCGCCACCACGACTCCGCCACTCTCAAATAGCTCCTACCTCACCTCCGCTGGCTGCGACGCCACAAGACTATTCCGCACAAGACGTTTTCCCTCTCCGCAGACGCGCCACGCGTCCTCTCTCTCCCCCACCGTCTGCTCTCTCTCCCCCTCGCGAAAATGCTATAAAACCCCTCCCCGAGTCCCCATTTTCAGCCCTCCGAGCGCCCCAAAGCTTTTCACTCCCTCCCCGACTATCCATTTCGTCTCCGGCCACTTCTCCACGCCGCGCCCGAAGCTTCTTCCTCGCCTCCGGTTGAGCTCCGTCGCCAGGCCTCCCCGATCACTCCCTCCCCCATTTCTTCACCTCCCCGAACTCACCTTGAGCCCCTCATGCTCCCTAGCCACTTCATTTTCTCTCCGGCGCTTAAATCGCGGATTGCACTCGTCTTCCCAGCCCGACGCTACGCCTCGCCCGTCGTCCTTGATCGCCGACATCGCGTCCCCACGATCACCGCCCTCTCCTCCTTGCCGCTTCGGGCCAGCGTCGCCGCCCTCGCCCGTGCGTGACGAAGCTGCCCCTTTGTTACCTGGCCATTGCCTTCCCATACACATCATTGGTCAGGTTTATTCGCCACAAGACACTGCTTGTGCTAGCGGGCCAAAAACACGATCACTGTGCGGTCCGCCGGAAAAATCCTTTCTCTTTTTATTTTCGGATTTAATTGCAAAATAAAATCCGAAAACCCTCCAAAAATTCCAGAAAATTCCCAAAAATTCCCAAAAATCCACAAATGCCCAAAAATATATTTTCTTGTCCGTTTCGAGCCGCTGAGTCCAAATACGGTCTCCGTTCTACCAAAATAAAATTCTGAAAATTCTAAAATACCCTTTCCCGCCGTGTTTGACTCCTCGATCCGTTTTCCTTTTCGATTTTCTTCTCTTTTATTTATTTTATTCGTTTATTTACTGTGTTTGCTTTTACGCGCTAGATTCGACGCCAGCACCCTACTCGGAGCAGTACTCGGAGCAGGAGCCATACGCCGAGCCACACGAGGAGCAGGAGCCGTTCGGGACACCGCAGGACGTCGGCAACTATTCTTTAGGAGAACCTTCAGCTTCGCAAGGCAAGCCACACCCCTTGAACATATTGGACCCAGTTCCGTTACAGTTTATATATATAAATATCTTCTGTACTGCATTATTTTACTGTTATTTTAGAAACTAAGAAATGCAGTAGTTTCGAATGACGTGATTAGTTATATCCCAATGACTAGACTCATTATTATGCCTTAACCCCTTTTGTAACCTTAAGATATAAAATATTGAACCCGTGTAGATGTAGCGATTCATACCATTATTACTTTTAGACAAATGCTTAATCTCAGAAGGTTGGTTTGGAGGATCTTTTAAAACTGCTACGGTTAGGGGGACAGTATCGGACTACCCACGAGAGGTGGCTACATGTCCGATCCCCAACCGATGACAAGCCAATGGATGGAATGGTGGTGGTACTGTGTTTACCAGGGTATTGTGTGGATGTTGGCTTGGTCTTTGGCGCATTAAGGATTAATCACTTTGAGCTAAGTAAATAACTTCAAGTAATCGCTCAACCGCAGGTTGGGATGGTCAACCCGGTTGACCTCTTCCAACGTAGCCTAGTACATTGGACTTCCCTTCGGAATGCCTATAGGAAGTAGCCGCCATTGAGGAGAATGGCCCGCAGAGTGGCGAACGGGAATGAAGAGGCCATTCACCAGTTCACGCAACAGTGGGTGTCCACAATATTCGGGTCGCATCTCCCATGACGGCCAGTGGGTTATGAATATTGCGGATCTTGGATAGCCTACTGGGTAGGAGCTAAAGAGGGGAAGTTCAACAAACAGCTACGATCATCTCGGTCCGGCCGCATGCATTTAAGTTGCATGTTGATCGCGTGGCACTAAAGACCGTAGATATCTTGTGGGTAAAGCTGAGCAGCTCTGCAGAGTCAAATAAAATTGTAATCGGTTACGCCGTGCTTCCGGTTTATTGAAGCTGAGTTAATATGGGGTGATACCCGAATCTGAGCTCAATCTAGTTTTAATAATAAAACATGGCGAAGTGCTAGATTTTGACAAATAACCCCCCCATGTTATATTGTTATTTATGATTTGTGTTTCAAATGTAAAATGAAATTGATGTTTACAACTTGCATCCACTATACTTACACCTGTGCCCACCTTGTTTAACCCTGCACGTAGTATTCAGAATTTCCGTGTGGTTTGTTGAGTACGGTTGTGTACTCACCCTTGCTCCCAATCCCCTCTTTAGATTTCAATTGAAGCCGGCGACTTCCTGAAGACCGTAGATGACGATGCTATTTGGTTTTTGAAGGCCTTGATCTATCTGCTCAAGCGTTTCCTGTGGATGTTCTGTAATGTATTCAGTGCTAGCCGCACCTTTTGTAAAACCTTGGCCGTTAGGCCCTTATTTCATCTCTAAAATGTTCGTATTTGCTCTTTTATCAAGCAATGTACACTTGGTTACCTGCAGCTAAAATCCTGGGTAGCTGCGAAGGTATTTATACACACCCCCTGAAAAGGGCGGTCCGTCACACGACACTTAATTTTTTCGAAGAAGTGAGAGTTGATCTTGGATGAGTTGTTTTATAACCTTGTGCTCCCACTTCTTCTTTTTTCCCCAGAACTGATCACCTACCATGATTTCTGATGAATAGCGACAAGGACTGAATACCTGGCCTTTGTTATTACCCAATTATTCGGTTAATTACAGCCTACTGTGTTTGCACCTCAACGGGTTAGCACCCAGGGTACATGTCAGTCAGCTATGTGTTGTACCAAAACAATCAACGTACAAAGATTGAACATTTTTCTCACAGAATATCCGGCTTACGAGTTACGAGTCTCCACCCTTCTGAACGGCCTAGAAAGCCCATCATTTCTTTTGAAGGCTAAGTGGCCTCTAAGGGTCTAACCTCTATAAATTCACTACTAAACCACAAATATCACTTTTACAATTAAGCCCAATAGAGAATTGAAAATCACAGCATAACCCTTGTAAACCCTGAGATCCCGACGAGTCGCCGAGGATGGTGGAAGATGAGGACAGTAGGCGGCACTGACCTTTTGAGAGAGTCGTTGTAGATGTCTTATAACAGCCGGCTTGAACCTGCAGAATGTGTGTCGCTCGAAATGAGCCGTCCGGCAGCTATCAAAAGGTCAAGGCTAGCTAGTATGTCTCTGGATGGGCCTGTAACATATACTGACTCAAAATTCGCGTAATATCTATCCTACCCATGAAGCGGATCCACACACATATAACACTATGCTTAGAGTCTGTTTGTTTTAGTTTTTGATTCTGGATTCTGGCCCTAAAAGTATAATAAAAAACAAACAGCCTGATTCTAGAATCCGATTCTCACAATTCAGCCCATATACACAAGAATCCACAATCCACTTCATATGTGATTTTGGATTCCAGCTTTTGGAGAATCAGCTCCTCTAGAACCATAATCCAAAATCAGCTTTTAGAGAATCCAAAACTGAAACAAACAGACCCTTACACTCTCATCGTCACTTCGTAAAAAAGATTAATTCAAAAGTGATATTACAAGCCACCTGACATCCGTTGGTCAGAAGGGCCTCCAGCAGAGGAGGATAAAGGGAAACGGTTCGGACTGCTAAAATAAGGTTGATCTCTGTCCTTGCCACCGGATTTGAAGAAGCAAGAGGTGAAAACTGAATATGGGAAAACCCATCATTGATCAGTATGTTCAGGATTAAAAGACAACATGCTCAGGTATGTCTCTGACAAAAAACAATCAAAAGATTGTGCCAGAAGAACAACTTGCTGACAACAACTGCCTCCACGTGCTCTTTTTTTTTACTCTCTAAGTCGATTTGTCTGTATTTAATTAGCTCTAATTCAAGAAAACATAAGTTACTTTAAACAGACATCCCCCATTTACAAAACCAAGCCGTTCTTGTCATATACCATAAGATGGAGTGGATTGAAATCTTGTTTTCGCTCCAAATCCCATCTATGGTCAGAGAACAAAATCTCGGTGAGATTTAGAAATTTCGGGCAAATCTCGAAAGAAATACAAAAATAAAAATTCAAATCCGGATTTTTTCTATCGAGAAAACCGAAATTGTGGTCAGTTTTGCCGAGATCTCGGCAAAATTGCACCGAGCCAAAAATAGATCAAACGACGTCAAAAAATTTAAATTTTTTTGTATGTTCCTAACATATCAATTATGTTCCTATAAAAATTTCATGTGATTATCAAATTTGAGACATTTTTAAAAATTGAAACATTGCAACTGTCCTGATAAAACGTTGACCGGTAAGTTTGAACCGAATGAAAAATAAAACAAACCACGTTAGAAAATTTTGGAATTTTTTCATGGGTATGACACATCACTAATGTTCTCATAAAATTTTCAGATGATTATCAAACTTCATGAATTTTTAAAAATTTGGACAGTGCTACTGTCCTGATAAAAGTCATACCGGTAAACTTCAGTCAAATGAAAAATGGTACGAACCATATTAGAAATTTTTGAAATTTTTTGTGGATGTTCCTGATGTATCATTAATATTTCTATAAAATTTTCATATGATGATCACATTTGAAAAAGTTCCAAAAATTCTGAAAGAGCTACGCCCTGATAAAAGCCTGATAATCAATACATATATTTGCTTTAATAACAAAAAAAGTTTAAAATTTTTGAAGATTTTGTATAAGGGTTATAAAGAAATTATTAAGATCTCATAAATATTTTGAATCATTATCACACTCCAGTGAATTTATAAAATTCTTACAACTGCATTATACCATTTATGTTCTTTCTATTTTTGATTTTTGAAATATAACAAATGAAGTTCAATGCCTATATAGATTTGATTGAGCAAACAAAAAAATTGAAATTTTTTGAAAATTTTAGAGAATGGCAATGAGGCAATTATTAAGCTCTCATGAAAATTTTGTATCATGATCACGCACAAGAGAATTTATAAAATTCTGATAAGTTTACTGTCCCAATTATGTTCATTCTATTTTTTATTTTTTAAAAGATAACAAATGAAGTTCAATTATTTTTAAACTTTTTTGTATGATCTCATGATCACACACAAGAAAATTTATAAAATTCTGACAAGGTTACTGTCCCAATTATGTTCATTCTATTTTTGATTTTTTTTAAAGATAATAAATGAAGTTCAATTATTTTTAAACTTTTTTGTATGATCCTACACTTCTGATGACAATACCATAAATTTTTCACATCATGATAATGCATGCACTATTTTATAAAAATCTGATAGTGTTTCTATATTTTTTTAAAAATATCTCAAAAATTCAGTTTTTCACAAATTTTTATAGGAGATGACTTTCCTAGGGGTTATAGGACCAAATCTGGTCAAAAACCAATAGAAAATCCTAAGATCTCAACGAGATTTGGCGAGATCTTACCGAGATTTCTGATATTACTGTAGCAATTTAAATTTTTTTACTCTAGCCAGCATTTTAAAATTTGTCCACATCCGAAAACTGAGATCTTGACGAGATATCATGAAATTTTGGTGAGATTTTAATCCTTGGATGGAGTTGGGGCGCGGGGAGGAGGGGGATTGTAGGGGGAGCAGGTATCATCCACGATATCTTCAGGCATCTTCTAGGGCAGCTTCGCGACCCTTAGCACTGATAAAAGGTTACGAGTGTTGATAAACGTAGTCGTTCACTCACGTTTGATTAATCAACACAACGATGCAATCACAACGACAATAGAATGAGTACACATAATATAGGAGAAAAAACTCTCTCACTTTATTAGATTGATTCTTATATATGGGGATATCCAATATATAAAGAAAATCACAAGAGATGAGTTCAGATTCACTCACACATAAGAGATAGAGTCTAACCAAATACAACTACAAATATCTTATCCATAACACTCCCCCTTGGACAAATACTAAGTCATGCACATGTCTCATTAAAAATTTCACTCAAAAACCCAATAAGAAAAAGGAGGTGAAGAACATTGCATTCGCACTTTTTGTTGCACTAGTTGCCTCATTAAAAACTTTTATGTGAGAAAATTTCAAAAAAACTCACTAATGGAAAAAGAGTACAACTTATAATTTTTTGGATTTATATTAGGATCTTCAGGATCATAATAAGGGTCATGGTTTAAGGATTTACTCCTCTTGAACATTGCATATCTTATGGGAAATACTCTAGCTGCAAGCCTAAGCAAAATTTAGTTTTACCCAAATCTTTCATCTTAAACTTCATCGTGAGGTAAGCACTTGCTTCCTTTTATCTCTACTGTGGTTCCGATGATATTTAGATCATCGATACATATCGAGATGATACAGAATCCATTCTGGGATTTCTTTATGAACACACAAGGACAATTATTATTATTGGAGTATATGAGGTTTTGTCATTTTCTTATGATCAGAGAAGGCATCTGGCAGATTATTATGAGTAGGTATTCTATACCATCCTCAGTCTTCCAGTGAAAACTATTTAAACAAATGTCTTAAAAAACATAGAAGAGTGCAATTGGACTTAGGGTATAATAGAGCATTCTCTATATTCTCTATAATAATACGAGTGCCCATATAGAGAACTATAATGGCTCTTCCAGTGCTAACAATAAGAGCATCGCTTTCGGTGATGGTCATAATATTTCTAGTTTTCTTAATCAATGTCTAAAAATATTTAGTTTCCCTAAGAATTGTATTTGTGGTGCAACTATCTACAAGACAGATTTCCTCCACCATTGAATTATACAGGTGTTCTATATTAAAGATATAAAATCAATCAAACATTTGTTGCAACAGGAACAAATAATAAATATAGAACAAGCATATCATGATTAAATAAATTTTTTGGAAAAATTACACTTTATTGAATTTGGCTAATAATTGCTCAATAGGAGCGTAGACCATTGTTCATTCAAGAACATAAAGACTAAACTGATAAATGAGACTCTTAAGGAGACTCTAAAGGATAATGTGACATTGACTCTAAAAGAAGACTAGGAGACTACTACATGTCTCCATACAAATCATTTATGTCCTCTTGGAAATTATCTTTATTTTTCTGGAATTCTTTTAGCTCATTCCCAATAAGATCATCTTCTTCCATGGGAGAATCACTGTATCCAAGAAGGCTCTTCTTGAATTCTTTTGTAGGGTCGGAGACTTGATCATCATTCATTTCCATTTCATTCTCAACAACATGTTGAGTAATGAAATGTACCTCCACCTTATTCCCTTGATTTTTCTGGAATCTCCTAGTGGATTTCATATAAAGTTCCACAAAATGCTTTAGGGTGCGGCATGTACGTAACCAATGACCAGTACATCCACAACTAAAGCATGGCTGTGTAGGATCAGTAGCCTTATTTGCTGGTCTTTTCTTCTGGAAGCGATCTGATCTATTTTCTTTTGTTGTTCACTTGGATTTACCTCTTCCTTTATAATTTTTGTCATTCTTCCATTTATCCCCTTTCTGTCTTTGGCCCTTTCTGCAGCCTCAGCTATTACAAGCCTGTTGAGCGTTTGTATGTGCTTTAGGCAATACATGACTCCCACCAGGTAGGATTTGATGATTATTTATTAGAAGTTCATTGTGTTTTTCTGCTTTTAGCAGAATGCATATAAGCTCATAGTACTTTTCGTACTTTACATGATGATGATGTTGCTGTAGTATCCTCATATTAGGGTGGAATGTGCATAATGTCTTGTCGATCTATTCAGCTTATGTAACCTTTTGGTCGTAGAAGGCTAGTTTGGCAACAATTTTGTGCATGGCAGAGTTAAATGCTGCCACTGACTTAAAATCTTGGAAGCGTAAGAGGATCCATTCATATTGAGTTTCTAGCAACGGAACGGATCTTTGCTGATTCTATCATTCCTTCATGAAATTCCATAGAGCCACTGGATCCTCCTCTATCAAATATTCGGTCTCCAGGTCCGCATGGAGATGGTGTCTCAGGAAGTGTAAAGCTGCATATTTAGCAACTTTAGGGAGAGCGGGGGTACCAGCTTTAGACTGGAAAATTGCAGCTCCAAGAGATCGGGCTGTCAAATTGATCTTGGCATCTATTACCCAAGTGAGATAGTTACTGCTATTCAGGGTAAGCTCAACAAATTCTTTCTTGGGCGATGTCAAACATATCCTATATGCAAGCAAAATATGGATTTTACTTTAGGTAAAGTATTATTTTGCATACTTATTGTTGAATCAGCAAAGTTGATCTATATCTATTCAGTATATAATTATCTCAAATTTTCCAAGATTTTCTTAGCATTTTCCATAATTTTATGCTAATTATTAAGCAATTTTCAGAATTGTCGTTAACAAAAAAACTCCAACATGAAAGACATTAAACTCATACTATGTAATTTGAAAATTTCTAGAATTTTTCTAGTATTTTTCATATTTTTCTCGCTAATTACTAAGCAATTTTAACAATTACTAAATTAACATAAAATAATATATCTAGCACATAAAACATGAAAATATGCTAAGAAAATTAATCTAGCAACTTGGCAGTAAGCAATGGGTCATACATATTTTTCCATAATTTTTCTAGCATTTTCTGTTAATTATCAAGTAATTTTCAAAATTACTTAAATAACATAAAATAAATTTAAGAAAATATAAAACATGGAATAATGCTATAAAATAAATGCAGATTATGGAACTTCCATTGTGTGCTAGATATAAATTTTTCAAAAATTTCGGAAGCCCATAACCTAAAAAATTTAATTTCTAGGATTTGTCTTTAAAATTCAGAATTTTATTAAATGAAGTTTTGGAAAATATTTGAAAGGTGGCCTATACGGCCTGTCCACCGCCCTTATGGCCCAATTGGCCACTCAGCCTCAACGTCAAAGTAGGCCCACATCGCCCCGCTCAACACTTATGTGAGGGCGGCTAGGGTTTCTAACCCTAGCCGCCACTCATTCTCTTGTGCAACATAGCAACCAAAACGCATGACATCACTCAGCATAGCTACCAAATTGCCGACGGTGGCGCGAATCGTGGGTGTGAGTGGTGAGCTCAGCATCGCCACCAAATCACTAGTGGTGGCGTGGCTAATCACGAGCGTGAGCGACGAGCTCTTCGCCGCTTCCTTAGGCATGGCGGTGCGAGAGCGCCGCTGTCAGTGCAAGATCTCAGGAAACACTACCGGCAAGTGCACAGACTCGGTAAGCCTCCACCAGTAGGTACAGGCGCTTTAGGCACCACATCGAGAACAAGCGTCGGTGCCATCGCCCTTTTGCACCACATGTATGCGACCGTCGGCGCTTCAGGGCACGCAGGCGCAAGGAGCCACCATGGCAAGCAGCTATTGGCAAGCACTGATTTGGCGCGTGTCACCTCATCTTCCAGTGCCACCACCATCAGTGTCACACGCGGCCATGGGCGCGAGGTCGCTAACTTCGATGTCAAAATGCGGGCATGGGGCTTCGACACTACCGTCACCTCCACCTACTGGGCAAGCACGAGGCCACCATCGGCTTTCACTCACTCTTCAGGCATGTTATGCACGAGAGAGCTGTCGTGGGCATTGCCATTTTTGGGCGCGACCACTTCGGGGACCACTGGCTCAACACATCAAGGAAGTGTCGCCGTTTTGGGCACGAGAGGCGTCACTGCGGGCGGCACGGCCATGAAGATGTGTGCAGGTGTTGCCTTTAGGGCAAGCATGAACATCGCCAATGGTGCCACTAATGAGGGTGTTGCCGCAAGCGCCATGCACCAATCGATTTTTTTCATGGATGAACAGTAACCTTTGATTGCCATGTTAGATTAAACTAACGAGTAAACTCTAATACACATAAAACAATCTGCAGGATTAATTTACTGTTCGTATGTGATCAACCATCGTAGATTGAGCTTACGTAGGGTTTGTCGTAGGCAGATGATCACAATCGGCTCCGGTAGAAGCTTGTGCTGATAACGTGTTGTAAAACGTAGTCGTTCACTCGCGTTCGATCAATGAACACAATGATGTAATCACAACGACAATAGAAGGAGCACACAGAATATAGGAGGAAAAACTCTCTCGCTTTATTAGATTGATTCTTGTACATAGGGGATGCCCAGTATATAAAGAAAACCACAAGAGATGAGTTCGGATTCGCCCACATAAAAGGGCCCGTTCGGAAGGACTCCAACTCCCGCTCCACCCTGATTCTACTTTGACTCCTCCCGATTCTGATCTTCTGAAGAATCAGGATCAGTTTTCTGAAAGTGTTTGTCTAGCTGGTTAGCTTCAGATTTGTCGATGATTCGGGGACCGGCCCCTCGCCGAGCTTACTTGTTGAATGGGGGATCAACTTAGGGCCCCTTTTTCGCGGGGGTTATAGCATCCGAGGACATGCCGAGCTAACGAATACGCAAAGGTCGGGACGAAAACAAGCGAATAGGGGTTTTTTACTCTGGTTCAAGCCTCTCGCGGGGGGATAACAGCCCTACGTCCAGCGGGTTTCTTACTATCTTCTTGGGGGTAGGTTACAGCTTGTGTGTGGGGGAGAAAGGGAATGCGAAGGTCTCCGTCTCGCACGCTACCACTACTGGATTCCTTCTTCTGCCTCCCGCCCCTTTTTACATGCCACGGGGGCTTTTATAGGTGACAAAAAAGGTGGACATCAATTATTACAAAATGACAGATAGTTGCTATACGCGACGTGGGCTCCAACCGCTCCCCGCTTTTTGCCATACCGCAACGTCGGCGTCACGGTTCGGGGGTCGTGGCCGTGCTGTCCTGGCCTGGCGATCAATTAATGCCACATCATCTTCGTAAGCCGAGCCCGGCCCTCCTTTGACTTTGGCTACTGCCTGTGCCCTCCCGACCAACCATGCTCGGGGGCGAGCCGGGCGAAGGGCGGGCAGGAGTCCAGGGACCGGGCTATTCGGTGACCTTCCTTGAAGCTGGCGCCCGAGGGTACCATGGTTGGGGCACGATGGTCGTTCGTGGGGGTCTGCCCAATCCCCAACAGCTAGCCCCCGAGGCCTAAGGGGAAGGATTATTTGACCGGGCCTTCGCCTTAAGCCTCCAAACCTGTAGGGAGGATTGGGGACTAGGAGCAAGCAGATTGCCACGCCGTCCGAGCAACGGATGCTCGGGAAAATACGATCTCGCAGCAAAACATTACTGCGGCATCCGAGCAACGGATGCTCGGGAAAATACGATCTCGCAGCAAAACATTACTGCGGCATCTGAGCAACGGATGCTTGGGAAAATTTATACCTCGGGAGGGCCGAGCATGCTGCTCGAGGCCCGACCAAGGATACCACCAGGGGACGGGAGCGACAGGTCACGTCAGTTCCTTCTGCGCTAAGCCTCGCGGGTACGGCTCTGACAGTTTTTCGAGACATGCGCCTTTATTGGACTGTTTTGGGGACCACGCGGCCACGCGCCGGTTCGCAAACAGGCGCGGGCGGTTCGACTTCTCCTATAAATAC
The DNA here is from genome assembly GCA_036346375.1 of Guadua angustifolia. Lineage (NCBI taxonomy): Eukaryota > Viridiplantae > Streptophyta > Magnoliopsida > Poales > Poaceae > Guadua > Guadua angustifolia. Next base: position 38,618,653 of record CM070520.1, read on the forward strand.
TAGGCGGGATCGGTGCCGGTGTTCTTCTTCCTCCGCACTTTCGGAACTAAGTCCCAGCGTCCTGAATTTTCCTTGCTTTCGCGCCCTCGCCCGAGACCTCCCCCATGGCGAAGTTCGATCCGACCAACATTACGGCGGAGAGGTTGCAGACGCTCGAGGGCTTCGGCTATCTCGACGCGGGAACATGGCGGCTTCCCGATGGCGAAGGAGCCCCCATGCCGAAGGACGATGAGGTCGTCACGTGCGAGCTCTTCACCATCAACGGGCTTCGGATGCCCGAGAGCGAGTTCCTCGAGTCCGTGCTCACTCAATGTGAGTGTGAGATCACCCACCTGAATCCTAACTCCATCTTGAACCTGGCCATCTTCTCGCACCTTTACGAGGGATACGTGGGCATCTTGCCCACGGCGAGCCTTTTCTTTCATTTTTACACCCTGTTTCGTACCGGCACGGCTTCTCCCGCTGGCTGCTTGTATTTCCGCCTTCGGGCCCGCCGGCCGTACAAGTACCCCTTCTTCTCCCTCAAGGATTCGGTGTCGGGGTGGGCCGACCATTGGTTCCACCTGCGGAAGTCGAAGGGGAGCGCGCTCCGTTACTCCGGCGAGGCGACATCTGGCGTCAAGACCCCGCACCTGCCGGTGGATGCCGAGGAGGAGCAAAGCTTGATGATGATTAGTGAGCTCACGAACATGGGGCTCACTGGTCGGGACATCGTTCGTGACTTCCTCCGGAACAGGGTGTCCTAGAAGTTACGAAGTCCCCGGGCGAATCACCTGCCCGGGGCAAGGGCCTGGAGCCCCCGAGTGAAATCCATGCTCGGGAGGGATCCTCGCTCACCCCGGGCGAACAACATGCCCGGGAGGAAGGCGCGACGCCATCGGGCGGACACGCCCAGGGTAGTCGTCGTCGTCTGTGGGCGACCTGCGGCCCTGGAAGGATCCAGGGGAATACTCCGCCGCGTTTCTCGCCTAGGCGGAAGGTCGGAGCCCCCCACCACAGTCGCTTGGCGAAGGCCTTGCGGCGCTACGAGGAGCGGATGTCGCCAAAACCTTCCAAGATAACATGGTCGTGCGCCTCGGGCGGGTAAGTGCGCTCCGTCACCCCCCTTTTTTTTCTTTCTTTGTTGTAGATGTTTCCTTTTTTTGGTCGCCACAGGGGGAAAATACTTAAGGATTTAACTCTTCGCTTTGCCTTGCTCGCTCATAGTTCGTCTTGAACACCATGGGGGACTTCAATTCGGCGACAGTCCCACCCGAGGTCATGGCTAGGCAGAATGAAGACTATGAAGCTCGGATACGCGAGCTCGAGCGGCGCGTGGGCGACCTCAGGGCTGGGGAAGTCTTGATTCTGGACCGGATCCGCCAGGCCGGTGAAGCCGCTGCCAAGGACAAGGAGAGGATCCGTGACCTCGAGCAAGAGCTCGAGCAAGGGAAAGAGCTGCTCGAGCAGGCGAGGCAGCACTCCTAAGTCCTTGAGTCAAAGGTGGCGGAGTTGGGTCGTACTGCGCGGGAGGCTGAAGATCGTGCCAGCCAGGATCAGGAGGTGATAGACCAGCTGCGCCAAGAAGCCCGCGAAGGCCACGACGCCCGTCGGAAGGTGATCAACCTCGAGGGCAAGATCGACGACCTGAGGCAGAAGCTCGCCGGGCAGTCCAGAGGGGCAAGGCCGAGCCCGTAGACTTATCTTCTTTTTCCTTTTTTTGTAATTCCTAGATGATGCAAATGAATCTTATTTTGCCATCCATCCTCGAGCTCCTTTGTGCGCCACCTGCGGCAACAAAAAACACAAGGCAGGACAGTGCGATCGTGCGAAAAACTTTTGCATGCGTGAATAAGAAGGGTCGGGATAGGGTCTCGAGCTAGGAGTAAATGAGTTAGAGGCGAAGTGCCATGCGATTTTTTGGAAGAAAAACTTCGTTGTTGTGATGGTTTGTCCCCCCGCCCAGCCCCCACTGCGAACGAAAGCCATGCACCTAAGTTGCGAGCATGAGCTCGTTCGCAGGAGACCTAGGCAAGGCGCACGTCACTCCCCGACCGCGTTACCACGTTCCTTGATTTACAAGCATGGGTTAGGTCGGGGGAGGGGAGCGTGCAAGGCCATAACTTCCTTGGCGTTTGGGGCGCACGCCCCTGATTTGCGAGCATGGCCCCTTGGCGAGGAAAAAACGTCCGATTGAGCGACAGAGTGCGCAATGACCAAGCACGCGCGGGTCGAACTAGAACTCAGGACCGACCGAGAAGGTGTCTGCCTGCGAGCGTTGTCGGCTTACGGAGACCGAGACCTCTGGCGGCGAGCTTAGTGACCGGGTGTTGGGCGCCACGTTCTGTGAGCTTTCGCGCACGCTGGTCTGGACTTTTAGGAAAAAGACGCTCTTTGAGGGCGAGCGTCCCTGCCCGGCGCGGTCGTCCCATCACCAAGACTGAGAGAGGAAAGTGTGCCCTTGCACGAGATCGGGTCGGCTTATCGACGGACAGTGACTTCTGAATCATTCACAGAATCTCGGGGGTAACGGACTTTGCGCAAGCAGGGAGCTGAATTTTTCCAGAAAAAGGTCCGCTTGAGCGGGTGCTATATACAGGAAGGTGAATACAGATTAGGCAGAGAATTTACGTAACTGATCAATATTCCAGGAGCTCGTGAGCGCCCAGCCATCCTCCACTGCCAGGCGGACAGCCCCCGGGCGCGCCATGGAGACAACCGTGAACGGGCCCTCCCACCTCGGGGAGAGCTTGTTGAGCTTCGACGTGTCCTGGATTCGGCGCAGGACAAGGTCACCAACCTGCAGAGTCCTTGGACGGACTGACTTGGCGGCGTGTCGACGAAGAGCTTGGAGATAGACGGCAGATCGAAGCAGTGCCCCCTCGCGTGTTTCTTCGGCGAGGTCGAGGTCGACGAGACGCTCGAGCTCTTGGTCGACGCTGTCTGCGAGGTGCACCCTCTGGGATCCCAGCACGATCTCGGCGGGCAGGATGGCCTCCGCACCGTAGACAAGCTGGAAGGGCGTTTCGCCCGTTGCACGGCTCGTCGTAGTGCGAACAGACCAGAGGACGGAAGGAAGCTCGTCCACCCAGGATTTGCCACGCCGAGAGAGATCGTCAAAGACCCTCTTCTTGATTCCTTGGATGATTTGACCATTTGCCCACTCGGCCGCCCCGTTGCTCTGCGGATGGGCGACCGAGGCGAAGCAGATCTTTGTCCCGATGTCTTTGCAGTAGATTTGGAACAGCTTGCTGGTGAACTGGGTGCCATTGTCTGTGATGAGGCGGTTGGGAACCCCGAAGCGTGTCACTACGTTACTGCGAAAAAATCTCTTGGCTGCTTGAGCCGTAATGGTTGATGTTGGTTCGGCCTCGATCCACTTAGTGAAGGTGTCGACGGCCACGAGCAAGAACTTACAACCCCTTCTGCCACAGGGGAAGGGGCCGAGGATGTCGGCACCCCAGGTCGAGAATGGCCATGAGAGCGGGATGGTTTGAAGCGTGTAGGCCGGCTGGTGCACCTTGCGGGCATGGAACTGGCATGCCCGGCAACTTGCCACAAGTGCCCGAGCATCCGCCAGGGCCGTCGGCCAATAATATCCCAGCCGGAAAGCCTTGCTTACAAGCATCCGAAAGGACGAGTGAGCTCCGCACAAGCCCTCATGGATATCCCTAAGAAGGAAATCGCACTCTTCCCGGGATATGCACTTGGAGAGGACACCAAGTGCCCCTTTGCGGTATAAGGAGCCCTCGACTAGCCTATATGGAGAGGACCGCCTTATAAGTCGGGAACGCTCGGCTTCTTCCTCGAGCAGTGTTCCATGGGCAAGATACTGGATGAATGGCGTCCTGCAGTCTGCACCCTGCTCGAGTAAGAAGACGTCACCACCCGTCTCTGATGCCTCCTCTGTAGAGATAATGGAGGGCTTGGTCAGATGCCTAGCGGGGCAGGCGTCTGAGGGTTTGCCTCCTCCATAGAGGGAATGGAGGGCTTGTACAGATGTTCGACGATCGCCCCCGGGGGGACGGGCATCTGTGAGGAACCGACCTTGGAGAGATGGTCGGCCAGGGAATTGTCTTTCCTGGGGATGTAGAGCACTTCGAAATTTCTAAAATGCCGCTCCATCTTCCTCACTTCGACCAGGTACAACGCCATTGAGCTATCGGAACACTGATACTCCTTGTTCACCTGGTTGACGACCAACTGTGAGTCACCCCGAACAGTCAGTCTTTGGACCCCGAGCGACTTGCATGCTCGTAGCCCGGCCAGGAGGCCTTCATACTCCGCCGCGTTGTTCGTCGCGGTGAAGTGCAACTGGATGACGATCGAGCGGTCCCTTGAGGGGACACTCAAGGCACCCCATTTCGAGTGCTCAAAAGCTCGGGAGCCGTCGAAGAACATGGTCCAGCGACCGTCACTAGGGCTGGTGGGCTCGCCAGCGGGTGGCGTCGGATTTGTCCATTCTGCCACGAAGTCAGCCAGGATCTGGGACTTGACCGCCGTGCGAGCCGAGAAGTGGACGTCGAACTCGGCGAGCTCCATGGCCCACTTTGCCATTTGGCTGCTGGCGTCTTGGTTCCTTAGGATCTCCCTAAGCGGAAAACTGGTCGGGATGATGATCTTGTGAGCTTGGAAGTAGTGGCGCAACTTTCTCGAAGCTACGAGCAGCGAGTACAAGAGCTTCTGGACCTCCAGGTATCGCTCCTTCGGTCCGTGCAAGACCTCGCTAACGTAGTAAACTGGCCGCTGCACCCCGTCTTGCTCGACGGCCAGAACCGCGCTCACGGCCTGGGGGGTCGCCGCGAGGTATAGCAAGAGCTCCTCCCCCGACCTTGGTGTGGCCAGGACGGGAGAGCTGGACAGGTACCGCTTTAGCTCCTCGAAGGAGTGGTTAGCCTCTTCCGTCCAGACAAAACCTTCGTGCCTGCGGAGCGCCTTAAAGAAAGGCAGCCCGCGCTCGCCCGACCGGGAAATGAAGCGGCTTAGGGTCACCATGCGCCCAGTCAGGGCTTGGACCTCTTTTACACAGCTCGGAGGTCGCATTCGTTCGATGGCTTCAATTTTTTCCGGGTTTGCTCCTATGCCCTGAGGCCCGATCAGGTAGCCGAGCACCTTGCCCGCTTTTACCCCAAAGACACATTTCTCGAGATTCAACTTTATACAGTGTTTGTTAAGATTACAAAATGTCTCCTCAAGGTCGGCCACGTGACCCGAGGCGAGCTTACTTTTCACCACGATGTCGTCTACATACACCTCTAGATTCCGGCCTATTTGGTCGGGAAAGGTCTTCTGCATTAATCGCTGGAAGGTTGCCCCGGCGTTCCGCAGATCGAAGGACATGATCGTGTAACAGAATGTGCCGAAGGGCGTGATGAAGGAGGTCTTTTCTTCGTCACCCGGGGATAAGCTAATCTGGTGGTAGCCGGAGAACGCGTCCAAAAAGCTCATCACCTGGGACTCTGCCGTCGCGTCGACCAGCTGATCTATGCGTGGCAGAGGGAAGTTGTCCTTTGAGCAAGCCGCGTTCAGGCCGGTGTGGTCAACACACATGCGCCACTTGCTACCCTTCTTCTTGACGATGACTGGGTTTGCCAGCCACTCCGAATGCTCGATCTCGTGGACGAAACCGGCTTTGAGGAGCTTATCAAGCTCGTTCCGGATGATTGCTTGTTTTTCCGGGGAGAAACGCCTGAGCTTCTGCCGCACAGGTTTTTTGTCAGGCCGAACAGCTAGCCTGTGCTCAATTACCTCCCTTGGGACCCCGGGCATGTCAAACGGTTGCCAGGCAAACACGTTGACGTTCCTCCGGAGGAAGGTAATGAGCTTGAGTTCCTATTTGGGATCTAGAGAAGACCCCAAATGCAAAACCTTGGCCGGGTCCGCTTCGCTCAGCGGGACCGCCTTGGTTCCTCCTCTAGGCTGGAGGGTAACTCTTGGCCGGGAGGGCGTCGGCCCTTGGTCGGGGCCCCTCTGAGGAAGCTGACCGACCATGTCGAGTGACTTCTCGTCGCAGTTCAGGGCCGCCCTGTGATCCCCTTTAACGATAATGACGCCCTTCGGGCTGGGGACCTTGAGGCATTGATAAGCATGGTGCGTGGCGGCCATAAATTTGGACAGAGCCGGCCTGCCGAGGATGGCATTTTAGGCCGACTTGAAGTCCACGACCTCGAAGGTGATCATCTCCGTCCGGAAGTTACTGATGCTCCCGAACGTCACGGGCAGGATGACCTGGCCAAGAGGCTTGATCGAAGTGCCCGGGACGATCCTAAAGAATGGGACCGCTATGCTCCTAATCTTGGAGCGAGGGACCTGCATTTCGTCCAGGACCTTGGCGGATATGAGGTCCAGGGAGCTCCCGCCATCGACGAGGACCCGGCCGACCTTCGCGTTGCTGATGGTCGGGCTCACGACCAGCGGGAGCCTCTGCGGCCTGGTCATTCCAAGGGGACAATCATCCTTGGAGAAAATGATGGGCAGCTCGGACCACTTGAGCTGCTACACGGGGGGCTTGCCCTGCGCAATGTGATGCACCTCCTGCGCCGTTTCCTTCAGGTCCCTGCGGGACTTGTACGCCGAGGAACCCCCGAATATGACAGCTATGTGGTTGCGGGGCTCCTGGTAATCCATGCCATCATCCCCGTCGGCGGGGCCTTTGGCTTTGCTGCTATCCCTTCCTTCGGGAGCGTGGGCATCGGGCCCTTGCCGCTGTAGAACTGCTCGAGGTGGAATGCCCAGGTTCTGCAGCTGCGAAGGTTGTGCCCGGCCACCTGGTGGAACAGGCAATACCGATCGCCTGAAGCGGTACTCTTTCCTTCGCGGTGCTGGCCGCCGCGGGATTGGTCGTTGGGACCATGGTCGTTGCGCCGTGGCGGTGGCCGACCTCTGCCGCCCCCGGGTGGCTGAGTAGGCGGAGCCCGGGGCGGACGTTGCTCGACGGCGGCCACCACGCTCGGCGTAGACGGCCTTTTCTTCTTCTTGCTCTTCCTGTCCTCGGAGCCCACGTGCTTCTTGCTCGAGGAGCCTTCCAGGCCCGGCTGAGGCGGCAGTTTGGCTTCGTCGGGCATCTTCTTCCACTGAACCACCTCGTTGGTGTTTGCGTACCGGTCGGCCAGACGGAACAGCTCGTTGGCCGAGAGGTCGGGATGGAGCTCCAGGTCCTGCGTGAAGCGGATGTCCCGGACTCCAAACTTGAAAGCCCGGACGACCGCCTCGTCCGAAATGCTCGGGATAGAATTCCTTACTTTTATGAATCTCTGGACGAAGTCTCGCAGGGATTCCCCCTCGGTCTGGATCAGACGCTCGAGGTCGCGCTCCTTGCCCGGGCGAGTGTAGCAGCTCTGGAAGTTCGCCCGGAGCGCTTCGCTGAGCTGCCCCCACGAATGAATAGAGCCCTCCCTCTTGTTGAAGAGCCACGTCCTAGCGGACCCGTCGAGGACCGTGGGGAGGTAGTTGGCCATGACCGCCTCATCCCCCCCAGCCGCCAGGATTGCGGTGGAGTATATCGAGAGGAACTCGTCCGGGTTCTGTGTTCCATTGAACCTTTCGATGTGGCTGGGCTTGAACTTGATCGGCCACGAAAATGCCTGCCATCTGAACACCGGACCGTCACGGCGCCCCCGGCGGCTAGGGCTACCAGGATGGTCGTCATCGCGACGGCACCCCAGGCGAGGGCCGAGGCGGGAGAACACATCTCCACACCGGCGTGATGAGGGCTGGCCTGAGGTAGAGCACTCGGTAAGCCCGCTGTAACATCCCAAAATTTCAGCTTTTCAATTAATTAATATTATTTTATTGTTAAATATGATTTTTGTGAATTTTTTGATTTTAATTGGATTTTTTGGGATTTATTTGAAATATTTGGAATTAAATAATATTACTTTCTATTAAAGATAAATTATAAATATATAAATCCAAAATAAAGTTTTTGTGAAAATATTTTATTTAAGTCAAGAATGTCTCAAAGTATTTTTGAGAATTTTCTAGGAATTTTTAGAGTATTTTTAATGCTTTAAATAAATCAAAACATGTAATCGGATTAAATTAAATCGAAAAAGCCAGAATAATCAAGTGAACAGTAACGGGCCCGGCCCAGTTACTGTGCAGACCGATGGATTTTAATGGGATTAATGCCGACCATTGGATCTTGATCCAACGGCCTTCATCACACCGAAACAGAATAGGAAAACCCTAGCAATACGGGCCGTCCGATTTGAATCATGCGGCCGAGGTGTATCGTCTCCGAGTCGGTCTCCTCGCCGCCGTATCCGAGCCGAGTTATGCCGCCGCCGCCTTACCTTCCGAGTTTAGCGCCGCCGGCCGGGTATAAAAGGAGCCCGCACCCCTCCCCAAGGATCACCACAAGCCCCTGCGACTTTTTGCCGTTGCGTCATCATCGAAGAAGCACGGAGGTGGTCTCGGAGGCTCGTCGGAGTACGGAAAGCGCTGCCGAGTACTTGCGCCGGGCTTTTGGTCGCCGCCAGTTACTCATCCGCCGAGGAGGAGTCGGATTCGAGCTCAGCACCTCACGCCGCGTCGGATTCGCTGCTTCTTCACGCCGGAGCTGCGCCACAATGCCGTTGGGTGCGTCGTCGTCTTCGTCTCCGGCAGTCCAGCGCCGTTGCGTCTTCATCGTCGCCCGGGAGAGATCTCAACCGTTTGATCTTCAACGGACCGCCCGGATTCGACCACGTCGCCGCAGTGAATAGGAAAGTCCACGGGTAAGCCTCGGCCGTTGATCACTAGATGGACGCTCAGGATTCAGCCACGTCGCGGCCGTACGTTCGGGCGGGAAAAACCGGATTTTTCTTTATAAAAATAATTTGGGAAATTCGGAATTTAGGATTTAGGGTATTTTTCAGGATCTTTCAAATTTCAAAACGCAATAACTTTTGCATACGAACTCGGATTGAGGTGATTCAAATTCCTAAAAATTTGTAAAATTAAGATATTTCTAATGGTGGCTTTTATTTGAATTTTTGAGTTTATTTGTTCTTTGGTTTTGGTTTTTATTTGCTTTTCTCTCTCGATTCGCGTAGACGTTGAATTGTGTGAAGCTTCGGAAGGGGATTTCGCAGCTCAATAATTATTTCCAGACCAGGACCAGGAGCTTAACGAAGGCAAGTTGTGCTTTGATCATGTTGTACCCATGAATTAGATTGCATGCTATTTTGATTTACCTTATCACATGTTATTTTATGTGTATAAATGATTTCAACGTAAATTTGGGACTAGCTATCGTACCCTTTGAATTATACCTTACCTTGCTAGTTGTATGCCATGATCCACTTGTCACCCTAGGTTGGTTAATTATAGTTGGTTAATAGAAAATCAACATGGGTGGTTAGACCGAATTAGAGATGCTTAGCTATGCCATGTCATCACATGCTCATGAAATATTGCTTATTAATCTTGACTAATGGAATATGGAACTATGATGATAATTTGTGGACCATGTGTGGTCGCACAAAGAGATTGAGTTGTTGTGACAATGAGTCACGCATAGCGATGTTGATTTGTGAAGAGCACGTGGTGCTTGGTAATCAACTGGGGTGGGAAAATGATTTAGACTGAGGCAAGTGGCAAGATTGTTTTCTGGTGGGCCAAGAGTGGCAACTGGGCGGTCGTATTTGGTTTTTCGTTGGTTTTGGATATTGGAGATCACACTTGGTTAGTCTTGCCTTGGTCGATTAAGGACTTAACCTTGCGAGCCTTTGACCTGAGTCAATCTTGCAACCACATGTCTGTTATGGGGCAACCTAGCTGACTAATTTGCAATGTCTTAGCTTTAGTACTATCTTGGTGGCGTGAGTCCGGGTGTACGGAGCAAACTCACATGGCGCAAGAGGGGGGCCCTATTGCGGTGGTTTTAGCCCATCAGTGTTGAAACCTCAGCGGGTAGTACTGGGTTAAGATAGTGCATTGTAAAGGCTTTGTTATAATCATTCACCTGTAAGGTGCATGGTTGTATCGTGTGGGTAAAGTGCATAACCTCTGCAAAGTGTACAAACTATTCGAATAGCCGTGCTCACGGTATTGAGCAATGCTCGGGGATTACAGTCAAGGGTTAGACTTTTGCAAAATAAAACTTGGGATGGATGGCAGGTTGCCATGGGAGGTTGGATTTTGACTTAGGATGGAAAACTTGGTTTACTTGAGAAATGCTGAATCTATCTATTATTGTTATTTGCTTTATTACTGTCTTTTCAATCTAGTTATTGTATTTGTTCATAAATCTTCGCCATCGCAAAATAGCCTTGTTAGCCATTCCTTTGAAATAAGCCTTGCATATAGATGTATTAGGATTGCATTCTGTGCACAACTTGTTGAGTACTGTGTGTACTCACCCTTGCCTACAACATCATCAGAGCTGAAGAAGGAGTACCAGGAAGGGACGAATGTTTAGGGTGCGAGCCTTGTCCGTTGCCTGTGGTATACTGAGGGGTTTATCTACGTCTTCATTCCGCTGCAGTTTAATTTGTTGTTCAGCCTCGTGAGGCACCGTCATGTAAGTTGACCATAAGGTCATTCAACTAGTAATATTTAGTACTTAATATCTGTTAACTTATTTCCGCTGCGTATGATTGTGATATTCACTGATGTTGAGCCTGTGTGCACTAGCGTGATCCTGGACTAGTGCAGTATACACAGAGGGTCCGGATTTGCATATTCGGGTCCCGACAAAGGTGGTATCAGAGCCATACTGACTGTAGGTCTTGACCCTAGATCGTTGGTCGTCCCAATAGGTCCTTCAAAATTATTTTCTAAAGTAAAAAGACTTAACCCAAAAGAATAATGTGTTCTTGACTTATCACATTCCTCTATTTCTGTCCTTACCACAAATTCCTTCTTACCTTTTGCTAAAACTTCCTTCTCTTACCTCTGCCGAATTGAGTTAAAACCTTACCTGAGTTGTCTTGAGTAGAAAACGATATACCACACTTTAGGAGATGACATCGAGTACCTGTTGCTACCATAAAGATCACAAAGGAATCATCGAGCTCATGGAAGTGCGGATTAACGAAGTGTATCAAGGGCTAAAAGACCCAAGTGCTTCAAATAGCCAGTTGAGACTCATGTGTGGGAGTCGCGTTTCCTAAGATAGGAGTGTCGCCCATGTAGACGGTAGTTTTGTGTGTTTAGGTTGAATTGGTTCTTCTTGATTGCTGAGTGTGCAGTATGTGTTGCAAAGCTTTTAGGCTTATATAAGCAGCCATACCAAGTTATTAATATTGATTGCTCAAGATTATTGGGTTAGACCTATCTTCCCTGTATTAGGATTCTTGCTCCTTATCTATGCTAATTTCCTTTTTCCTAACCCTTGAGGTAATCAAGCAGATGGTTCAGAATAGTGATAGCCACGGAGCTAGTAAAAGTGGAAATCAACTCAGTGGAAACTCTAATGACGGATTAGTTCCTCGACCATCAATACAGATAGATATGCAGAGCTTCAAAGAGTTTTTGGCCGCTCAGACTCAGTTAATGCAAGCAATGACGAAACAAATACAGAATATCACTGAGAAAGATATGGCCGCAATAAGTTCAAAGAAGAATACCACCAATGTACCCCGTTCAAGATCTAGACGATGTTCTTTGAAGTACAATCAACTAGACAAGTTAAAAGGTCGTGCATGCATTCGCTGTGGGGAAATAGGACATACCGCAGACGAGCATGCGATCAATTGCTCCAGTTGTGAAGGAAGCCATTCTCCCGGAGAATGTCCTATGAGCAACATCACATGTTACCTTTGTGAAGGTCGAGATCACCATCCACCTCAATGTCCCCTAGACCCGATAGTTACCGCCGTGATACAACATCAACGGAAGAATCTACGGACCCTAGTTGCTCAAGAGTTATCAATAAGAGGGGAAAGTTAGCTGCGCAGGAGACGTCGCTTGGGGAATTAAAAACACAGCCTCCTAAACCTGTCAACCTTAATTAGGAAAGCAGTGAGTGGCAATCACCAACGGCATGTTTCTTGTGTGATAAAGAAGGTCATTGGTCTAGAGAGTGCCCTCTAAAGCAACCAACCCTGGATTATAAGAGTGATGATGATAAACACACAGTTGCACCCATCAAGGCGAAACGATGCACACGGTTGTGCTACTACTGTCAAGAAGAAGGCCATTTCGTTAAGCAATGCCCACGGAAAGAACAAGTATTTCCTACAGCCATGGAAATACCAGAAGTTACTTCCGTCCAGTATATAACGCCAAGGGTGAGCAGTGAAGTTGCAGGAGAAATTTGCCGAGAAAACCAATTGAAGAAAAGGCGTCTAGGTAAAAACGCTATCAACGAATGCTCAAGAAAAGAAGCTCACCCTAGACTCTGCTATAATTGCCGCAAACCTGAGCATTTTGCCAAGAAGTGCCCTCAAAGGAAAGCTATCACGTCGATTCGAGTCAATCCTAACTCCGCCCCTGTCGAAGCCCCAGTGCCAATGCTAAATCAAGAAAGTCAGGAGCCATGAGTTTATTTAGTGCAATGTCGTAACCCTACTTGTAAAGTAACAAGAATAGTGATAAGTTCCATGTAAGGGTTTTCTTGTCGAGGGAAATAAAGCAGAAATGGTTGATACATTGGTATATGAAGTATCGAAATAGAAAGCAATAATGTAAAACGATGATTAGATGTTCCTTTAAAAGCATGCTTGCATCTATGGATCACCTGAAAATGATACATGTGCAAGGGTGGTTAGTTTAGTAGTACCTAGCCTGAGCTTGTTAACCAGGGGATTTTTCATTGTCAGAAAGTGCTTAGTTGTACTAGATTATTCCAGGATGTTGAGAATCCCGTGCTTATTGAGAGAGTAAAGTTCCAAGCAAATCATATTGTGTTGAATATCCAAACTTTTGAGGATTAGACCTAAGGCTATTTAGGTAAAGGGTATGTCGATTTAAAACCCTAGATATGAAAAACAAGGAATTTCAAGTAATGGTAGTTCATTTTAGCCAGCTGAAGGATAGTGGTGTAGAATTTGCAAATTAAAGGATGCGTCAGTTGTCAGAGAATACATTGATATATTTTCCAAGAAATTGCTTAATATGCCATCATATCAAATAATTAAGTTCGGGAGCGAATTAGTGCCTGGTAGAGCACCAATGGTGGAAAGACCATGTCATATATATATATACACCAAGGGATTAGTGGAAAAAAATATATAATATAGAAGATCGGGAGAATGCACCGAATCATGCTTTAAATAAAGGAAAGATAAAAAAAACAAGTATCCAATATTAGGATCGATGACGTGTTGGGACAATCGAGAAGAAAGTTGAAATTTCTCTAGGATAAAACCTCGCTTAGGATATCATCAATTGAGAAGTCGCGTGAAAGATGTTTCTAGGATTGCGTTCTCTACGCTATATGGACAATATAAGTTTTGGCTATATCTCCTGGATTGACTAATGTTCCGCATACTTCATGAACATGAGGAGTAAGGTGTTTATAGATCATTGGGATAAATTCATAACGACCATATAGATAACATCCTAGCATACTCTAAGATAAGAGAAAAACATGTAGAACCTTAAGAATAATTTTTGCGAGAGCGGCATTCGTACGCTAGGTTCAACGAGTGTGATCCCTAGAAGAAAAAGGATCGAATTCCTTAGTCATATAAACACTACTAAAGGAGTTGGAGTTGAATCAAGCAAGGTAGAAGTTGTGTTACATTAGGAGCAACCAAAATTCATTATTTAGATCCGAAGTTCTGGGAATATATAGCAAGATATCATTGCTGGTTCATAGAAAGGGTTCCAACAATAGCTATATCCCTTATGCAATTGTTGAAGAGAAAAAAATCGCATGGACGCCATAATGTGGAAAGAGTTTTCGAAAGTTAAAGAAGCGGTTAATACCAACACCTATGTGGTACTACTAGCTGTGTGAAGTAGCTTCGACATATATGGAGAAGCTTCTAGACATAATCTGAGATGTGAATCGGTGTAAAAAAAAGCAAGGTTGACGCCTACACGATAAGGCAATTGAGACAGCATGAAGAGAATTCCCCTACGCATGATTTAGAGTTAGCCGTCGTAGAGCGTGATTTGAAAATGTGGTGTCACTATCTCAATGAAGATAGATGTGAATCATAAGAGTCTAAAATTGTACATCCACTAATTAAACCTTAATATGGAACAAAAGAAATGGTTGGAAATGATGAAGGGTTTTAGTGTTGGAATCCATAAGTATTATAAGTCCGATATGATAAATGACGTTTGAGCTACGAGGCCGCAGTGCAAGTAAGTTGATAATGGACAGTTAATCAGGGTTGTGCAAATGATTCAGGAGGCCGAAATCAGAAATCGTTTGACAAAGTTTCATACCCGCCTTGCAAAATAAAACCAACATTAGAAGATAAGATCACAGAAAATTCGAAGGGAGAAAAATAAAAAATAAAGTAAAAAAAAGAGGTTTAGCCAAGAAATAGAATTTCAAGTGATTAGGATACCCTTGGGATTTAAGGTTGAATCATTGTGCTGGATAGGAATATCCTAAGCAGATACTTGAGGAAACCCATGATTTTAAGTACTTGATTTATTCAGAAAGTGCTAAGATGTATTAAGATCCAAAGGAAAAAAAGCATCGGTGGTCTAAAATGAAGAGTGGAATTGTTGGATATTATATTCGATGTGACATGTGTCCAAGAATAAAAGCAATGCATCAGGGACCTAACGGATTGTTGCAATCAGTATAGAATTCCTGAGTGGAAATAAGAGCCAAATCATTAATTGGATCCTTAGAGTGAATTGACCATAAAGGATACGAATTCGGAGGAATCGTTATTGATTGACCAAAGTTGCTCGGTTCATACCACTGAAGACTATGTATTCAAAAGGTTGTTTGGCAGATCTGTATATGTCAGGGCTTGAATGACTGTATAGGTGCCTAAGAAGATTATGTCCGATAGAGGTGTCCAATTTATCTCGAAATTTTAGAACAAGTACATGAAGCAATGAGAACTCGCTCGAACTTCAGTATAGTTATCAATTGCATACCGATAGTCAAATCGAAGGAAATAATCAGATTCTGGAAGATATGTTGAAAGTTATAGCATTAGCTTACGCCATGTCTTGGGATAAATGCTTGCCTGGTAGGTTACAGCTTGTGTGTGGGGGAGAAAGGGAATGCGAAGGTCTCCGTCTCGCACGCTACCACTACTGGATTCCTTCTTCTGCCTCCCTCCCCTTTTTACATGCCACGGGGGCTTTTATAGGTGACAAAAAAGGTGGACATCAATTATTACAGAATGACAGATAGTTGCTATGCGCGACGTGGGCTCCAACCGCTCCCCGCTTTTTGCCATACCGCAACGTCGGCGTCACAGTTCGGGGGTCGTGGCCGTGCTGTCCTGGCCTAGCGATCAATTAATGCCACGTTGTCTTCGTAAGCCGAGCCCGGCCCTCCTTCGACTTTGGCTACTGCCAGCGCCCTCCCGACCAACCATGCTCGGGGGCGAGCCGGGCGAAGGGCGGGCAGGAGTCTAGGGACCGGGCTATTCGGTGACCTTCCTTGAAGCTGGCGCCCGAGGGTACCATGGTCGGGGCATGATGGTCGTTCGTGGGGGGTCTGCCCAATCCCCGACAAGATTCTTGAAAGACGGGATTTTAGAGGATTTGTCGAGTTTACCCTTATATGTATACCTAACTTGTATTTGTAAGTTGACCCTTTATATTTGTATAGATTATTTGTGAGATAGGGCCTTTTATGGTCTTAATTCACAACAAAAACTCTTTTGAACGAATATGCATAGGCACTATCCTACTATGAAGCGGGAGGGTCAATCAAATCAGAATTTCACAATGTATTGATGCATTTAAAAGAGGTAACGAGGGGAGATCAGAAAGATTTTGCAAATAATAATGTTTATAGAAATAGTTTTCATCTTCAAATGTTTAGTCTCGATTCTTATTTTTCTTGGCATTTTTATTTGTTCAAACAAGACACTTCTTAACAGAGCTGTCTGGTTAAAGTCATGGTGTAATCATAAGCACTAGTAACAGTTTACTCAATGTCAGTACAAGCTATTTATAAGGAACTATACATGTTTGTAAAAACACAATATACAAAATCAATGTTGTTCCTACAAGTTGGATGCTCCACTTCCATTGTTTACTCGTATAATCGTTCCATACATTTAGCTACCTTGTTTCCTCAAGCGATAAACAACCCTGCCTGGTCATCAATGAATAGGCTCATGAACTCCTCCCCGTCCACAGTCTCCTCCATCAAAAACTGGGCAAGCTTGTGGATGATGTCAATGTGCGTTGTCATGATCTGCTTTGCTCTCGAACAGGCCTTCTCCACAAGCTCTCGACTTCATGAACAAACATACTGACAGTTAAGACATCACCAAATAAATACGGATAGTTTCTGGATTAACAAACATACTGACAAAATCATGTGTCTCGTTCTGCCATCACAATAGATCAATGTTTCTGGATGTTGTGTGTTAATGAACAAATATCCTATATACAGCAAAAGAAAAACTAACTAAAATACAGTGATGCACAAATGCTCAACTTATCTCACAGTTCATCTATCACAAAGGCACTGGACAATAGCAAGCATAAAAAAAGATTCCTCAGATATCCCAATCAGAAGCAATAGTTATCGCTAAAAAATGTTCAACCCATGTCACCAGACCAGCAATAATACTATGTAAATACAACTGTACCTGAGCCTACAACACATAACTTGGCTTAAAATTAGCAGCATCTGACACAGTGACACCCATCTCCCATCCCTCTCCCGAAGCATTGAAATGGAACCACAAACAACATATAAGGAGACGGAAAAGGAAGGGTTCGTGTCAGTTATCCACAAGTTGATATCTCCCATTTCAGCTATTATTACTTGCTCAACAATCTTTCAATATTCAGTACTAGCAGACACCACATTAAAAAACCTCAATATTCTTAAATTTCCAAAAGAAGAACAAATGAACACCACCATATGATTGAGATGATAACTTCAATGAAGACCACCAAATGATTCAGATGATAACGATGAAGCCAACAACTCAGCTGAGCTAACAGTAGAGACAGATAAACTTGGAATAATTTTGATGAATCATATAAGATAACAACATGGAAGACAGCCTCTTCCACTAGGCAGCGCTAGTACGTTATTATCTCTATTGCATGTTCTATGCCACCAAGAGTCACTTTTCTCGACCATTAGAACAGATTGAGCTACAAGTGGACTCCAAAATTTTTCTACAGATGGATATGATAGTCCCGCACCTTATCCAATAACAATCACTCAAAAAGGAGTTTTCTAGATTTTTCTAAAAATCAAAGACTAACTGTAGCGCGAAGAACAAGTTCTGGACAGAGTTGCAACTTGAAAGAAAAGGCGATCTCTACTCAATCCAGGAGTGCAAAAGAGATGTAAAATCATATGAACATACTCAAGACATCCAAGATCAGCATTTAGAAGGAGGGGAGGCAAATCCAAATTGCAAGAAAGTAAATTGCGTGAAAGTAAATTGCAGGAATTTAAATGCTAAATTTAAGACGTAAAGTAAGTGCGTAATTTAAATTGAAGTATGAATGAAAAAGATTTGCATTTCTAGAAGAAGAAAGTTTACAAAGCCACACAATAAGGTGGGCAAAGCTCAAAGGAGCACAAAAAACTCTACAACCTTCAAGGGGAGTAGGCTACCCCTCCACCCCTATTTATACTACTCTTGGGCCACCTATCACCCTTGGAAGAGTCCCTCAACCCTAGAGCACTCATCTAAGGGCTTGGATTAACCCACCCACACAGCCATGCAAGGGCTAACCCAAAACCCACACACATACCGGGTTTTCTTGCACGGTTTTCAAAGCATACTACCTAGACCTGCTAACCTATCAACTAGACCGCAATTCGATGGCCTTCCTTGATTCATGCGGCTTCTAGCTAGCATCTCCTCCTTTTCCTGTCTTTTTGGCTTGCCCAGACTCTGTCTCCAATCATGTTCCGGTGATCTCCCAACCGTCTGGACCTCCGACGCTCCTCACCTAGTCCCGGTCATCCTCTGCCTCACCTTGACCTAGCACCATCGCCCTGCAACCATCAAAGACAAAGAAAAACCTTTCACATAGCAATGCCCACAAAGATATTCAATGATTATCCCAAAATCATTAATCAATCATAATTTCGCTCAAAGGTCCGGTACTACTACCCCCAAGCCGGTAGCACTAGGAAAAGCAACGTTCGGTACTACTGCCCCCAAGCCGGTAGCACTAGAAAAAGCAACCAAGACACAAATTGCTTCAAATCGTAATCCAACTCGAATCAAATTCAATTTCAAATCAAACCATGCACAAATCTTGTCAATTACTCATCACACAAGGATAGACCTCCACATGGTCTTTCAACCTTAGACAGTGGAATTGTAATAAAATTAATAATGTGAACAAAGGATGATACCAGACGAGGGCAATATATAACATCACTACAATAATAAAACTGTGTAAGTTTATAAAAAATACAGAGAGAGAAACATTAGAGGCTAATTTTGAAACTGCGATACTGTAATGATTAGATAGTTACATGGCCCAGTATGTACTCATATTTTGTAGTATCAGCATACATTTTTGTCTCCAATGCTACTAGATCGTGGGCAGCGCACGCCTACCAAAATCTAAACCAAGCGGTAAAAATCGTGCAGAGTTTTCGGGGTCTTGCCAGGAAAATTGGATTAATATGAAATTCTATAAAGTTTCAGGGCTTTTGTCAAAAACTACGTGTTAAAAATAAAATTCGGAAGTTCCAAAGGTCCTTGAAAATTTGGGCACTTTTTTTTGTAAAAAATGGTGCGTCAAGAAAAACAATTAAAGAAGCTAAAAATAAATTTCGGAAGTTCCGAAGGTCCTCAGAAAAATTTAGTTTCTTTTTTTTCAAAAAATGGCATGCAAATAAACAAATTAAAGAAGTTTCGAGGCTTTCTAGGAAAAAATGATTTGTAATTTTAGAAAATGTTGGGCCCCTTTTTGCAAAAAAAGAAGTTTTGGGCGCCTATCAGCAAAAAAATAGACTAATTTATAGTTTTAGAAATTTTTGGGCTACTTTTCACCAAAAACAAAGTTTTAAGGTCCTTCCCACAAAAAAGTAGGCTAATACGTAATTCCCCAAGATTTTGGTCACCTTTCACAAAAATTCAAAAGTTTCGAGGGCCTCCCGCCAAAAAAAACTATTTTGTAATTTTGGAAAAATTCGCACTCTTTAGCAAAAAGCACGCCGTCACGTGCTTACCTGACGGACGCAGCGGCAAAAATTACGCGAGGCAACACGGCGGGGCTCAAACACATGGTGATGGCGTGGCGCAGGAAGCGTTACGCCATCTGCACGGATGTTCTTGAGGATCGACACCATTAAAATACTTGAACCACTCAGCGAAGGGCAAAAGGACAACACGCGAACGTAAGCGAACACATCGATTGGAAATGGCATGGCGGGTGCGGTCGGGAACCCTATGGGATACAATATCTGAGTATACTTACGGGTAGGTGAGCATGTATTGTAAAATTTAAGTAATCCAAAATAAATCTATTTACAAAAGGTCAAAGCACATAGACATACCCTACTATCAACTGATTACTTGTACCTTTTCTCGATAGAACTCAAGTTGGAAAACACTAAATCATTACACTTTATTTGCCTCATTTATATAAATACTAACTGGGTAAAATATGTCTCAATCCCTCCAAGAGTATAGTATAGGTCATAACCTAAACTAAGCAAAGAAAATTTCCAAATAGAAGGCAAAATTCAAAGCACGTATCATGCCATGATAATAGTAAAATGCAACTTGACATCTTACTACTGAAAAGTAAGGCATGCCATTTTTCTTGAACTTTTCCACTATTTTCACAATTGAGTCAATTGGTACTACAAAGCTAAAACCATCGGCAACGCAAACTTTCGTGACATTATCTCCAACAATTTCACCATCAAGGTTCACAACAGGACTGCCAGTCCCACCTCTGGCTGCCGACGGAACCCCCTAAGACAAATTGAAATTGCATCACTATGTTGTATATGTGAAACCATGTGATGAAAAATTGGTTGAATGGTGAAATTGGCATTGTAAAGTGATTTTAGTTATGGCATGTGTGGTGCTTGTGCATGTGCTATGGTGATATGATAATTATGCTGGTGATAGCATGATGGACTTTGCTTGATTCAATGCACTCATGTGAGTGGTTGCATGGATTGCTTTTGAGGCAAGTCGTGGACTTGTGCTCAATGATCATTTGTTTATGCTGGTGATAGCATAATGGTTTTGCTTGATGCAATGCACTCGTGTGAGTGGTTGCATGGATTTATCTTGAGTCAAGTTGTGGACTTGTGCTCGGATGCGTTGTTTGTTAATTCATGTGCAGGTGTTGCTCGAGGGCGAACGTGGTCGATGACGGGACCGGAACTAGGTTCATGGAGGAACTGAGGTTCAAGACTAGGTTTAGGGAGGAATCGAGGTCTTGGTGGTCAAGGATGTCATGCGGGACGTTCGGGCTAGAGAACATGCACATGGAGGCTGGTTAGTCACGTATTTACAGCAGGTGGGTTGTACATGCGTGCAAGAGTTGTTTTTGGCCATGTGGGCCAAGTTGAGATGAATACAGACTCTTTCCATGTTGGAAGTGGATTTGTATCCGATCTCTGTTAGGATTGCTCTGTATAAATAGGGAGAGGTGTCCCCTGTTTATTCTTGAGCAGGATTTTAGGGCTGTACTCTTTTGTTTTAGTACTGTAACCAGATCAAAAATAAAGATCCTTCTTACATCTTCAGCGGCTGGTGATTTTTTGTCTTGCTCCGACATAGTTGATCGATCGCTTGAAGTTTTGTTCATCACAGCAGTCACGAAGTTCATCACGGGGTTCGGTTCTTTGCAAAGGTATCATCTTGCGAAGGTAATATCTTTTGATCCGTAATTCCGATCGACCTGATTCTTCTTTTGATTGATTCATATTTGAATCTAGTTTCTACAGTTAAAATTTCATATCAATCCAATGGTAAGATCTTTGGTAATTAGTGGTCACCCAGATTGCTAGCCTGGTCGCCCAACTGTAGATCGCTAATTGTTTCAGTCATCTTGCGAAGGACATAACTTTAGATCCGTAGATCCGATCGACCCGATTCTTTTTTTTGTTCACTTCGGAATTGAGTCTAGTTTCCACAGTGAAAATTTCACGTCAATCCAACAGTTAGATCTTCAGGAATTACTGCTCGCCCAGATTGTTGGCCTGGTCGCCCGACTCCTCGCGTGGTCGCCTAGATTTAGTCATCTTGCGAAGATCACAACTTTAGATCTGTAACTCCGATTGACCTGATTCTTATTGCGTTAGCTTCATAATTAAATCTAGTATATGCAGTTAAAATTTCACATCAATCTAATGGCTGGATTTTGAGGAATTACTATTTTAGTATACATGTGTTGGTCTGCTCGCCCAGATTGCCAACGTGGTCGCCCAACTGCTCACGTGCTCGCCCAGACTGGTCTACTGGTCGCCCAAGTGGTCTACTAGTCGCCCAGACTGGTCTATTGGTCGCCCAAGTGGTCTACTGGTCACCCAGACTTCTCTACTGGTCGCCCAAGTGCTCTACTGATCACTCAGACTGGTCTACTGGTCTCCCGACTGTGTAAACTGGTCTCTTAACTATGTGAACAGATCTCCCGACTATTTGCCGTCTGTATGAACTGGTCTCCAAGCAATTTGAGTTTAAATTGGGGTGTGTTAGAAAAATAAAGTTGAATAATTTGATTTTAGCTTCCGCGCAATCATTCACCCCCCTCTGATTGCTACATTAGTTTATTTCGATCCTACAAGTGGTATTAGAGCAAGGTTTTTCTAATTAATCTTAACCAGTGATTAGAAACATAGCGATGGATAGGTATTCGACAAAACCTTGTGTTTTCGATGGTGTTGATTTTCAGTTTTGAAAAGCAAAGATGGAGGCATACATCCAGGCTCAGGGCTTTGCAATTTGGGAGAAGGTATACAAGCCATATCAAGTACCAGAGAATGATGAAGTCAATGTAACCAATCAAACACATGTTGAAGCAAACAACAAAGCACGAAATTTGATCATCCAAGGTTTGGGAAGAAGTGACTTCGACTGCGTGATCCATCTCAAGTCTGCATATGAGGTATGGAAATCTCTTTGTGATTATCATGAGGGATCTAACACTATCAAAGAGGTTCGTCAAGATATATATAAGAAAGAATATATGCGATTTGAGATGAAACCTGGTGAGTCACTAGATGATTTTTTTGCACGTTTCAATAAGATTCTTAGCAACTTACGTGCTGTTGGAGTTTTCTTTGATGAAGCTACTAATGCTAGACAATTGCTTGGTGCATTAGACATGTCTATTTGGGAGATGAAAGTTACATCCATTAGAGAATCAACTGTCATGAGTGAACTTACTGTAGATGTTCTTTTCTCTAAATTAAAAACTCATGAATTAGATGTTCTTGCTAGGAAGACTGGTCATAAATCAATTGCATTGACCTCCCAATCTAATATGTCTCAGAATAATGCTTCTTCAAGTTTTGCTCTGTCTTCCTTGTCTTCACTAACCGATGAACAGATTGAAGAATTTCCTGAAGAAGACTTGGCACTACTCTCTTCTCGTTTTAATAAAGCTTTGCAGAATATGAGAATGAGGAAGAGAGTTGGTGGTGGCCCTCCAAGATGTTATGAGTGTGGTGATTTCAACCATATTCGTTCAAATTGTCCTAAACTTGCAGATAAAGCATCAAGGGAGGAAAAGGACAATGACAGAAGAAAATAGAAAAAGTTCTCTTCAAGTGATAGAAAGAAAAAGAGCTTCATCAACCGCAAAGTTGTCCACCGAGTCCTTTCCGCTCTTGAACAAGTCAATTTGAGCGATGTGGATTCGGAGAACAGTGAAGATGACACAACTCCAAGCAAGCATGAACTGACAGGGTTGTGTCTCATGGCTAGAAGTGATGAAAGCTTCACCGAGGACGATCATGACAGTGACTTCAATGAGGTAGAACCTTCTTACGATGAATTAGCTATTGCTGTTGCTCGTCTTGGAAAATTGCTTAATAAACGTGATAAGAAAATTAAGAAGCATGATTTTGTTGTGGAGTCATTGAATGCTGAAATTGCTAGACTTAAAACTTTGATTCCTGATGACGATGCTTGTAAATCATGTGACTTAATTTACAGTGAGCTTACTTTGCTTAGGAAAGAACATTTTATCTTGTTAGAGCAAATTAATGAGAAACATGTTAAAAATGCTAGCTGTTCAACTGTTGATTTGCAAGATACAACTCACTGTTCTAAATGCTCCATACTAGAATTGAAGTTGCATGATGCAAATGCTAGGGTTTCTCAAATGACAGATGCTCTGTTCACACATGAGGTTCTGTCATGCTCAACTTGTCGCAAGCAAAAAGGAAAAGTGGACGTTCCCTGTAATAATTGTTTAAATCTTTTTCAAAAGGTTGATTACTTGGAAAAATCTTTAGAATGTTTCACTAAAGGAAAGAAAAACCTAAACATGATTTTGGATCAATCAAAAGTTAGCACTCATCATAAAGGTTTAGGTTTTGATTCTTATCCACTGTTGTCAAGGCACTTGAAAGTGAAAATTTTGAAACTGTCAATGAACCTAAGAAAATTGTGTTTAAATCTGCTGGTGTTTTATCTTCTACTATGATGAATGCAACTGTTGCTTCTACGTCTAAAGCTAAACATCATGTTAAGTACAATTGCACTCATTGTGGTAGAGATGGACATTTAGTAGATTTTTGCTTTAGTCTAGCCAAACAGCAAAAGAAAGAAAAGGCTAAAGTTAGGTCTAATTTCAGGAAGGCACATTTTACTCCTCATTGTGTGCCTAGGGTGATGCAAACACCTTTTGTTGCAAGAACCACGAGAAAAGGCAAAATTGATTCTGTACATAAGCATTCTCGTGTTGTGCCTACTCATCGTGTGTCTCAGTACTGGATTCCTAAACATCTTATTTCTAACCCCAGTACTGAGGCCTTGACATTCTCTGTTTTTACGTAGGCTTCTCGCGCGAGGAAGGAGAACATTTGGCTAGTTGACTCCGGATGCTCACGCCACATGTCCGGTGATAAAAATTGGTTCTCCTCCCTCACTCGTGCATCTCGTGCTGAAAGTGTTACTTTTGGAGATGCATCTTCCACTTTTGTTGTGGTAAAAGGTACAGTGAAGGTAAGTGACAAGTTTATGTTCAAGGATGTGGCTCTTGTTGAGAACTTGAAATACAATTTGCTTTCTGTCTCACAAATGATTGATGAAGATCTCGAAGTATGTTTCAAGAAAAATGAATGCAAAGTTTTAGATGCTTCAGGAGATCTTGTGTTCAGGATCTCACGCTTTGGAAGAGTATTTAAAGCTGATTTTGATGTATCACCTTCTTCTAAGTATAGGTGTCTAGTTGCCAATGTTTCTAAAGATTTATTCTTTTGGCACCGTAGACTTGATCACGTTGGTTTTGATCATCTTACTCGTGTAAGTGGTCTAGATCTCATACGTGGGTTGCCTAAGCTTAAGGGTGATAGCGATTTAGTATGCTCTTCTTGTAGACATGGTAAGATGACTGCAGGTTCACATTCATTTCTTACCATGGTGATGACAAACGCTCCAGGACAGCTACTACATCTTGACACGGTTGGATCTTCTCGTGTTCAATCTTTTGGAGGCAAATGGTATGTACTAGTTATTGTTGATGATTATTCTAGATACTCTTGGGTTTATTTTATGGTATCTAAAGATGAGGCTTTTAGTCATTTTAGAAGTCTTATTACTAGATTTTCTGTTGATCACCCAGGAGCACTTAGAGCTATTAGAAGTGATAATGGAATTGAGTTTAAAAATTCTTCTTTTGATCATTTTTGTGTTGAAAAAGGAATTGATCATCAATTTTCTTCACCTAGAGTGCCTCAACAAAATGGTGTAGTTGAAAGAAAGAACAGAACTTTGGTTGAGATGGCTAGAACTATGCTGGATGAACATCACACTTCTAGAAAGTTTTGGGCTGAAGCAATTTCAACTGCATGCTATGTTTCTAACAGAGTTGTCGACAATTCGGGGACCGGCCCCTCGCCGAGCTTACTTGTTGAATGAGGGATCAACCTAGGGCCCCTTTTCCGCGGGGGTTATAGCATCAGAGGACATCTGAAACTAGAATGCAGCGCATAAAAGTCGGGATAAAGACAAACAGACAGGGAGTTTTTACTCTGGTTCAGGCCTCTCGCGGGGGAGATAACAGCCTGTAACGTCCCGAATTTTGACCCGATTTTAAATTTTGGAGTTATTTGAATTTTTTATGAATTAATCAACCTTTAATTGCATTTAATTGAATTTATCTAATTTTTAAGGATTTATTGGATTTAATTGGAATTTATTTATATCATTTTCCTTGAGTAATTAAATACCAGAAAATATAATTATCAAAAATTAAAACTAATATTTTATTTAGGCTCAAAATGCTCTGAAATATTTTCTAGAATTTTTAAGGGTATTTTAGTGCCTAAATAATTACTTTAAATTCGGCATTTATTTTAATTAGAAAAGGAAAAATCCTTAACTTCTGATGTTGGGCGGCCCAACACTTTGGTCTTAGCGCCAAAACCCTAATCCAGCGTCAATCCATGCAGATTGATTCCCGTCGGGCGGTCGATGTGGCCGGGCGACCTCGGGACGAGGCGACTATCGCGCGTCGCCATTGGCCGCCGCAGATCATGTCGAGGATTTCTTGGCGTCTCGAGGCTGTCGGCGAGTGAAATAGGCGGGCGTGCAGCACTTCACCCCGCTCGTTTCCCCTCTCGCTCGTTAGCTCTCGTCCACCCTAGCCCTCTCGGGAGCTCGTAGTAGTTCACACTTTTCCCGCCGGTTTTATTTGTGCCCGCCGTGCTCATGGTTTCGCCGCTTTGAGGCCCAGCCGAGTTCCTTGAGTTCGCGAGCCGTGTGGTTACTTCTTCCGACCGAGAGGCTCGGAAGCGTCGTGGACGCGTCATCTTCTTCAAGTCCGTGAGCCAGTAGCCAAGCATCTTCATCGACTCCTCGCGTGCAACCTCGGTAGTCGATCTTCATCCAAGCGCCTAAAAGTAACGCCACGTAGGGCCGTAAATAGTAAACGCTTCGGTTAGACTCATGCCGTCGGATTGAATCAACGATCGAGAGTAAATCGTATGCGTAACTTGATGGTTATGCGTAGTGTGTCGACCTCTGGTAGGTCCTAGCATCGTTCACCGGGCCCACATGTCGATGGGTGAGTCACGCATTTGTCTTGACGTCGACATAGCGTCATCCCGAACAATTGTCGGTGACCGTGGGCGGCGTGGCTCGCTCTGGTGCCGACACGTGTCAAGCGAGGAAAATCAGCGAAAAATCGGTGGAAAATAGAGAAATAATTCGGTTTATTCTTTTATGAATTTCAGCAAAATTGAAAGCGCTATAACTTTCGCATTTTAACTCGGATTTGAGTGATTCAGTGCCCAAAAATTTGTAAAATGTGAACTATTTATTGGTGATTTTTATTTAATTTTAGTGAATTGTTTGCTGTCTGTATTATATATTTATTGTGTGTTTGCTTGTCTCAAGAGTAGACTCAGGAGTTCTTAGGAATTAAATCGAGGAGAGTTTGAGACCCGTCATGAGAACCTCGACCAGAACCAACTCCTCTTGAAGGCAAGTCATGCTTTGATCATTTCGCCTAGTTTTCAAAGTATATTTTGATTTCCATATTGCATGCTATGTTAAGTACAACCACTATTGATTAAATTGGGAAATGGTAGTTAAAAGCCAAACTTGTTATGCCACCTTGATTATAAATGTTTATATGCCTGAAACCTTGTCCACCCTAAGATGCTTAAATATGTTGGATGCTAATATGATGCCAACACGGGAGGCTAGACCGTGATTAGGCTTAGCTTTGCTTGTATCGTGGAATGACTTTCAAATATCAAATGAATATTGACTAAGCGATTATGGAGCGCATTTTGGAAAATCACGATGATGTCATGAATTGGAACTGGGATAGTGACCGTGTGGTGCTATTCATGAACCGATGTGGAAAATGGCATGTGTTGCTTAAGTATAAAGTGGGGTGGGAAAATGATTTGAGCAGGGGCAAGTGGCAAGAAGGCTTCGTGCGAGTGGGCTGTGTGGCAATGGGATGTATGAAAAGATTGTGAAGGCTGTGTGTCGAGATGTATAAAATGGTTGTCTTGCGGGACAATTAAGGACTTAACCTTGCGAGCCTTTGAGCTGAGTTAAGTGTACAACCACTTATGCGGAATGGGATGAGACCTAGTTAAGTAGGTTTCTAATATCTTTCCTTTGATACCTCGGGGTGTGATTACACCAAAAATGTAACCGTCAGAGGCGTACGTGTTGCGGCTTGGTACCCATCTAGCGGTATGTGCTGTTTCTAAACTTTGGCTCTGTGTGAGGAAGTGTTAGGAAGGCAATCTTGGAGAGGATCTTGGCTAAGTGTTAGTCTCTGAAAGACTTTGTTACAATCAATCGCTTTGTGTGGTGAGCATTGTATCTGTGGGTAAAGTGTCTGACCTCTGCAGAGTGGTGTGTGAATCTATTGAATAGCCGTGTCCGTGGTATTGGACATTGCTCATTGATTCTGATCAAGGGTTAGATTTTAAAATAAAAGATGTGGATGGGTGGTACGTGTGCGGCGATGAATGAAATTAGGGTCGTGTGCCAAAACTCTTGAGAAAGAATTGAAAAATTAGTTATTAATATCTGATTTTCTTTGCTTTTAATCTAATAGGATTACCCGATTAAAAGAAATCTTTGCTTTATGCAAAATAACCAATTAGGCCTTTCCTTTGGAATAAGCCATGCATGTAGTAATAGATCGCATTGTGCATGACTTGTTGAGTATGTTGTATACTCACCCTTGCATCGACAAAAACCTCGAGAAGATGAAGCCGTACCGGCTTGGGAGGAGGAGTTCATTGAAGGCAGGAGGACTAAGGGGTTGGGCCGCACTCGATGCTTTGTGATTAAGAAGGGTCCGCTATCGTATTTTGCTTCATTGAATGAACTTAATCTTGATGATATTTATCGCCTGTATGAGTATTGTAAGGTGGCCATAAGGCCATGTAACTCGTTACTATTAATGCTTGAAGTACTTATTATTTATTTCCGTGTATGATTGTGGTACTTCAACTTTGTTTATCTGTGTGTACTAAGCGTGATCTGGACTAGTCTGAGAATACCTGAGTGTCCGAATCAAGTGGGAATTCGGGGCCGCGACCTGACCCTCGTCAGCGGGTCCTTTACTAGCTTTGGGAGGTAGGTTACAAACGGTGTGCCCGGGGGGGTGCTGGGCCTCCCCGGCACTCCGGCGCTTACAGACGAGATTTTAGGTTTGTGTGTGGAAGAGGGGAGAAGAAGGAGGCTGTCTCTGCCGGGTGATCCTTCCTCCCTTGTGTGTGTCTTTTGTCTCTCCCTCCCTTTACGTTACATGCTGCGGGAGCTTTTATAGGCGATAAAAAGTGTACAACATTAATTACAGAATGATGGATAACCGCTGTGCGGGACGTGGGCTTCAACTGCTCCATGCTTTTTGCCATACCGCAACGTCGGCGCGATGGTCCGGGGGTGTGGCAGTGCGGTCCTGGCCTGGCGATCCATTAATGCCATGTCGTCTTCGTAAACCGCGCCCGGCCTTCTTTTTGACTTTAAGGCTCTCCTTTGGTTTCGGCTATCGCTCGCACCCTTCCAACCAATCATGCTCGGAGGCGAGCCAGGCAAGGGGTGAGTAGCAGCCCAGAGGTCAGGCTGTCCAGAGACCTTCCTCGGGGATGACGTCCAAGGGTAGCATGGTCGGGGCACGATGGTCATGCATGGGGGCTCCCCAATCCCCGACAGCTAGCCCCCGAGGCTTAAGGGGAAGGACGGCCCGATCTGGCCTTGACCTTAAGCCTCCAAACACATAGGGAAGATTGGGGACTAGCAGCGAGTAGGTTGCCATGCCGTCCGAGCAAAGGATGCCCGGAAGAAATCTACCTCGCAGCGAAATACTGCTGCGGCATCCGAGCAACAGACGCTCGGGAATGAATGATCTCGTAGCGCAATGCCACTGCGGCATCCGAGCAACGGGTGCTCGGGAAAAACAACCTCGCAGTGAAATGCAACTGCGGCATCTGAGCAACGGATGCTCGGGGACAAACAACCTCGCTGTGAAATGCAACTGCGGCATCCGAGCAACGGATGCTCGGGGACGAGCATGTCCTGGCGGGGCCGAGCATTTTACTCGAGGCCCGACCAAAGACAGCGCTCGGGGGCGGAATCGACACGCCGCGTCGGTTCCTTCTCCGCGAAGCTTTGCGGGTACAGCTTCTGATAGTTTTTCGAGACGCGCGCCTTTATTGGACAGTTTTTGGAAACTGCGCGGCCATGCGTCGATTCGCGAACGGGCGTGGGCGGTTTGACTTCTCCGCATATAAATAACAAGAGGGGACAGCGCTGGGGCTTTCTTCTTCCACATTTTTCGAAACCAAGCCGCCAGTGCCCCGAGTTTTCCATGCCCTCGCGCCTTTGCTCAAGATCTTCTTCATGGAGAAGTTCGGTTGACCAAAATCACGGCGGAGAAGTTGCAGACGCTCGAGGGCTTCGGCTACCTCGACGCGGGGACGTGGCGGATTTCAGGCGAAAAGAGCCCGTGCGAGGGCAGCAGTCGTCACTGTGAGCTTTTCACCATCATCGGGCTTCGGATGCCCGAAAGTGAGTTTCTCGAATCCGTGCTCGCCCAATGTGAGTGCGAGATCACCCATTTGAACCCTAACTCCATTTTGAATCTGGCCATCTTCTCACACCTTTGCGAGGGATACGTGGGTGTCTTGCCCACGGCGAGCCTTTTCTTTCATTTCT
The DNA here is from genome assembly GCA_036346375.1 of Guadua angustifolia. Classification (NCBI taxonomy): domain Eukaryota; kingdom Viridiplantae; phylum Streptophyta; class Magnoliopsida; order Poales; family Poaceae; genus Guadua; species Guadua angustifolia. Next base: position 38,648,526 of record CM070520.1, read on the forward strand.
ACACCTTGTTTAGATGCCGTGGGGCTTCTCCTCACGGTTGCTTGTACTTTCGCCTTGGGGCGTGGCCGTCTGATACCCTTTCTTCTCCCTTAAAGACTCGGTGTCGGGGTGGGCCGACCACTGGTTTTATCTGCAGAAGTCAAAGGGGAGCGGCTCCATTACTCCGGCGAGGCGACACCCGGCGTGGAGACCCCGCGCCCGCCGGTGGAGGCCGAAGAGGAGCAAACTTTGATGATGATTAGTGAGCTCACGAACATGGGGCTCACTGGTCGGGACATCGTTCGCGACTTCCTCCGGAACAGGGTGTCCCCTCTGAGGAGGAGGGAGCACCCCTTCTTCGAGATCGTCGGGTGGCAGGACCTCACCCGGGAGGATGACTCTGGTAAGCTTCATGGTTTCTGAACGATCCTCAGTCTTCACGCGCTGTTTGCGCTCGTGCTAATCCATCCCGCTGATCGACCGCAGCCCCAGACGCCGATTGGGTGGAGAAAAGGGTTGCAGAGATGTTTAGCACCCTGAAGGGCAAGGAGCTGGAGCCCAAGAGGCAGGTGCCGAGCAACGTGCTCGAACGGGGCGAAGTGGTAAGTTACCCTTGCGAATTATGCCCGGGGGAAAGTCATCCCGAGTTTCTCTTGATTTTTTGGTCCCCCCTTTGGCAGGAGAAGCTCGCCCTTGAGCTGGCGGTGTCGGCGCTCACGCCCCTAGGAGGCGACGCGGGAGCGCTTGTCCCCGCCACCAGGAGCAAGAAGTTGACAGCCAAGAGGCGAGCTCCGCCGCCGCCTTCCGCACGGATGATGAGGAGGAGGACGAGCTCGACCAACAGCCCCCCGCGGTGCCATTTGGAGTCTGTTGGTGGGCAGTGTGACCAGACACTGGATGAGGACTTGAAGAAGAAACCCAGTGATAGCCCGCTGGCAACCTGCGAGATGGGGAGGGCGAGGAGGCGAGGAAGATCGCGGAGAAGGAGGTAAGCCGCTTGAGCGCCGGTGAAACCCACTGGTAGAGTATTTAAGGTGGCTTCGGAGGAGTTAAGCCCACCGGGGTTGGTGCAGGCCGAGCATCAGGCGTTGAAGAAGGAGCTCGTCGACCTCAATGAAAAGCACAAGAAGGCCACTTCGGACTGGCAGGCCCTGGAGCCTGGCGAAGAGGATGTGGGGACGAGGAAGATTCCGTGCCCCTGGCGACAAGGCGGCGACGTTCCCAGATGGCACTGGTTCCCGTTGACATGGAGGCGGTGGACCCTCGGCTGGCGGAGATCAGCGATGCCGCGAGGGCGTGAGCCGAGCTTGTGGTTGCTGCGGTAGCTAGCCCTGCGGTAGCTAGCCCCGTCGTGGACGAAGACGAGGAGCTTGCCAAGGGTAAGGCTCGAACTCCGTGGTCGCTATTTTGATGTTTGCCGTTCGCCCTTAGCCGAGCTGACCCCACTCTATTGACGTGGGCGTGATAGCTCGTAGGGCATTCCCGCCGACCTCGTGATGAGCGAAGCCGTCGACCAGGTGGCGGCGGACGTCCTTGACGAGGGCGCCGGGCACGGGGCTAAGGAACCCCTTGCCCTGGAGGAGCTGGCCGGCCAGTGCGCTCTGGCCCTCGAGCCTGAGGGGAGGCTTAGGCATCGAGGAGGAGGAGGCGCCCTTGATGGCGGCCGAGGCGGGCTAAGGACCCTTGCCCTAGGGGCTGCCGCCCGAAGACGCCCAGCCATCCGGCGTGAGGAGGCTCGGGCGGCCGAAGAGGATGAGGTGGTCTTCCTGGGCGTGAGGGCTGCCCCAGGAGGCACGAAGTCTTCGAGCGAATCGCCTACCCGGAGCAAGGGCCCGGAGCCCCCAAGCGAAATCCATGCTCGGGAGGGGTCCTCGCGCACCTCGAGCGAACAGCATGCCCAGGGGGAAGGTGCAACGCTAACGGGCGAAGAGCATGCCCGAGAGGGGTCGTCGTCGTCCTCGGATGATTTGCGGCCCTGGAAGGATCCGGGGCAACACTCGCGCGCTCCTTGCTGGCGGAAGGTCGAGAATCCCCTTGGGTCGCTGGTAAAAAGCCTTGCGGCTAACGGGAAGCGAGATGTTGCCAAAGTCTTCCAGGACAACATGGTTGTGCGCCTCGGACGGGTAAGCGCGTTTTCTTTTTGCAGTAGATGCTTCCTTTTCCCGGTCACCCCGGGAGAAAAGTACTCAAGGTATTTTTTCTTTGTTTGCATTGCCTGCTCGCAGTTCGTCGTAAAGACCATGTAGGACTTCAACTTGGCAATGGTCCCTCTTGAGGTCGTGGCCAAGCAGAACGAAAACTACGAGGCCCAGATACGCGAGCTCGAGCGGCGCATCGACGACCTCAAGGCCAGGGACGTTTAGATCCTGGACAGAATCCGCCAGGCCGGTGAAGTCGCCGTCAAGGATAAGGAGAGGATTCGCGACCTCGAGCAAGAGCTCGAGCAGGGAAAGGAGCTGCTCGAGCAGGCGAAACAGCACTCCAAAGTCCTTGAGTCGAAGGTGGCGGAGCTGGGCCGCGCCGCGTGGGAGGCCGAAGATCACGTCAGCCAGGACCAGGAGGTGATAGATCAGCTGCGCCAAGAAGCCCGCGAAGGTCGCGACGCTCGGCGGAAGGTGATCGACCTCGAGGCCAAAGTCGACGACCTGAGGCAGAAGCTCGTCGCGCAGTCTAGAGGGGCAAGGCCGAGCTCGTAGACTCATTTTCTTTTCCTCTTTCTTCTTTTGTAATCCTTGGACAATGCGAATGAAGCATAATTTTGCTGTCCTTCCTCGTGCTCTTCCGAACGACACCTGCGGGTAAAAAACACAAGGCAAGACAGTGCGATCGTGCGAAAACTTTTGTATGGGAGATGCATGCGAAGGTTGGGAGGAGGGAACGTGCAAGGCCATAAATTCCTTAGCGTTCGGAACGCATACCCCTGATTTGCGAGCATGGCCCTTGGCGAGGAAAGACGTCCGGTGGAGCGACAGAGTGAGCAATGACCAAGCACACGCGGGTCGAACTAGAACTTCGAGGACGGCGAGAGGGTGTATGATATCTGGCGTTATCGGCTATATAGGCGCAACATCTGGCAGCGAGCTTAGTGACCGGGTGTTGGGTGTCGCGTTCTGCGCGCTTTCGCGCACGTTGGTCTGGACTTTGAGAAAAAGGACGCGTTTTGGGGCGAGTGTTCCTGCCTGGCGCGCTCGTCCCATCACCAAGACTGAGAGAAGGAAGTGTGCCCTTGTGCGAGATCGGGTCGGCTTATCAACGGGCAGTGACTTTGGGATCATTCACAGAATCTTGGAGGTAACGGACTTTGGGTAGGCAAGGAACCGAATTTTTCCAAAAAAGAGTCCGCTTGAGCGGGAGCTATGTACAGAAAGTTGAATACAAGTTTAGACAAAGAATTTACGTAACTGGTCGATGTTCCAGGAGCTCGTGAGCGCCCGGCCGTCTTCCATCGCTAGGCGGACAACCCCCGGGCGCGTCATGGAGATGACCGTGAACGGACCCTCCCACCGGGGGAGAGCTTGTTGAGCTTCGACGTGTCCTGGATTCGGCGTAGGACAAGGTCGCCGACCTATAGAGTCCTTGGCCGAACAGACTTGGCGGCGTGTCGACGAAGGGCTTGGAGATAGACGGTGGATCGAAGCAGTGCACCCTCACGCGCCTCTTCGGCGAGGTCGAGGTCAAGGAGACGCTCGAGCTCTTGGTCGACACTGTCAGCGAGGTGCACCCTCGGGGATCCCAACACGATCTCGGGCGGGATGATGGCACCGTGACCGAGGCAATTTGGAAGGCGTTCGCCCGTTCTTGTGACTTCGTCGTAGTCTTGAAACAGAACCGGAAGACGGAAGGAAGCTCATCCACCCAGGATTTGCCACGCCGAGAGAGGTCGTCGAAGACCCGCTTCTTGATTCCTTGGATGATTTGACCGTTCGCCCGCTCGGCTACCCCGTTGCTCTGCGGATGGGCCAACGAGGCGAAGCAGATCTTGGTCCCGATGTCTTCGCAGTAGGCTTGGAACAGCTCGCTAGTGAACTGAATGACGTTGTTTGTGATGAGGCAGTTGGGAACTCCAAAGCGCGTCACCACATTGCTGCGGAAAAACCTCTTGGCTGCCTGAGCCGAAATAGTTGATGCTGACTCGGCCTCGATCCACTTAGTGAAAGTGTCGACGGCCACGAGCAAGAACTTACAACCCCTTCTGCCACGGGGAAAGGGACCGAGGATGTCAGCACCCCAGGTCGAGAATGGCCATGAAAGCGGGATGGTTTGAAGTGCGTAGGCCGGCTGGTGCACCTTGCGGGCATGGAACTGGCATGCTCGACAACTCGCCACAAGTGCCCGAGCATCCGCCAGGGCCGTCGGCCAATAATATCCCAGCCGGAAAGCCTTGCCCACGATCGTCCGAAAGGACGAGTGAGCTCCGCATAGGCCCTCATGGATATCCCTAAGAAGGAAATCGCCCTCTTCCCGGGATATGCACTTGGAGAGGACTCCAAGTGCCCCTTTGCGGTATAAGGAGCCCTCGATCAATCTGTATGGAGAGGACCGCCTTATAAGCCGGGAACGCTCGGCTTCTTCCTCGGGCAATGTCCCATGGGCAAGATACCGGACGAATGGCGTCATCCAGTCTGCACCCTGCTCGAGTAAGGAGACGTTACCGCCTGTCTCCGGTGCCTCCTCTACAGAGGGAATGGAGGGCTTGGACATATGCTCGGCTGGCGCCCCTGGGTGGCGAGCATCTGGGGGTTTGCCTCCTCTACAAAGGGAATGGAGGGTTTGAACAGATGCTCCTAGATCACCCCCGGAGGGACGGGCATCTGGGAGGAACCGACCTTGGAAAGATGGTCGGCTAGGGAATTGTCTTTCCTGGGGATGTAGAGCACTTCGAAATTTCTAAAGTGCCGCTCCATCTTCCTCACTTCGGCCAGGTACAGCGCCATTGAGGTATCGGAACACTGATACTCCTTGTTGACCTGGTTGACGACCAACTGTGAGTTGCCTCGAATAGTCAGCCTTTGGACCCCAAGCGATTTGCATGCCCGTAGCCCGGCCAGGAGGCCTTCATACTCCGCCGCGTTGTTGGTCGCGGTGAAGTGCAACTGGATGACGTACTGGAGCCGGTCCCCTTGGGGAGACACCAACACTACCCCAGCCCCCGAGCGCTCGAAAGCTCGGGACTCGTCGAAGAACATGGTCCAGCGACCGCCGTCAGGGCCGGCGGGCTCAGCAGCGGGTGGCGTCGGATTTGCCCATTCCGCCACGAAGTCCGCCAGGATCTGGGACTTGACCGCCGTGTGAGCCGAGAAATGGACGTCGAACTCAGCGAGCTCCATGGCCCACTTTGCCATTCGGCCGCTGGCGTCCTGATTTCTTAGGATCTCCCTAAGTGGAAAACTGGTTGGGATGATGATTTTGTGAGCTTGGAAGTAGTGGTGCAGCTTTCTCGAGGCTACGAGCAGCAAGTATAAAAGCTTCTGGACCTCCGGGTACCGCTCCTTTGGCCCGTGCAAGACCTCGCTGACGTAGTAAATTGGCCGCTGCACCCCGTCTCGCTCGATGGCCAGAACTGTGCTTACGGCTTGCGGGGTCACCGCAAGGTATAGCAAGAGCTCCTCCCCCGACCTTGGCGTGGCCAAGACAGGAGAGCTGGACAGGTACCGCTTTAGCTCCTCGAAGGAGCGGTTAGGTTCTTCCGTCCAGACAAAACCCTCGTGCTGAGTGCCTTAAGAAAGGCGACGCGCTTCGCTCGACAAAATGAAGCGACTTAGGGCCGCCATGCGCCCGGTCAGGGCCTGGACCTCTTTTACACAGCTCGGAGGTCGCATACCTTCGATGGCTTCAATCTTTTCCGGGTTCGCCCCTATGCCTTGAGGCCCGATCAGGTAGCCGAGCACCTTGCCCGCTTTTACCCCAAAGACGCATTTCTCGGTTTAACTTTATTTGATGTTTGTTAAGGTTACAAAATGTCTCCTCGAGGTCAGCCACGTGACCCGAGACGAGCTTACTCTTTACCACGATATCATCTACATACACCTCTAAATTCCGGCCTATTTGGTCGGGAAAGGTCTTCTGCATTAAGTATTTGGAAGGTCACTCCGTTCATGAGACGAAGGATATGGTCGTATAGCGAGCGTCTTTGAAGGCGTGATGAAGGAAGTTTTTTCTTCGTCTCCCGGGGATAAGCTAACCTGGTGATAGCCCGAATAGGCGTCCAGAAAGCTCATCACCTGGGACTCTGCCGTTGCGTCGACCAGCTGGTCTATGCGTGGTAGAGGGAAGTTGTCCTTTGGGCAAGCCGCGTTCAGGCCAGTGTGGTCGACACACATACGCCACTTGCCACCTTTCTTCTTGACAATGACCGGGTTTGCCAGCCACTCTGAATGCTCGATCTCGCGGACAAAACCAGCTTCGAGGAGCTTATCAAGCTCGTCTCGGATGATTGCTTGCTTTTTCGGGGAAAAGCGCCTGAACTTCTGTCGCACAGGTTTTTCGTCAGGCCGAACAGCTAGCTTGTGCTCGATTACCTCCCTTGGGACTCCGGGCATGTCAGACGGTTACCAGGCGAACACGTCCGCGTTCCTCCGGAGGAAAGTAATGAGCTCGAGTTCCTATTTGGGATCTAAGGAAGACCCCAAATGCATAACCTTGGCCGGGTCCGCGTCGCTCAGCGGGACCGCCTTGGTTCCTCCTCCAAGCTGAAGGGCAACTCTTGGCCGGGAATGCGTCGGCGCTTGGTCGGGGCCCCTCTGAGGAAGCTGACCGACCATGTCAATGACTTTTCGTCGCAGTTCAGGGCCGCCCTGTGGTCCCCTTTGACGATGATGACGCCCTTTGGGCCGGGGGCCTTAAGACATTGATAAGCATGATGCGTGGTGGCCATAAACTTGGACAGAGCCGGTCTGCCGAGGATGGCGTTGTAGGCCGACTCGAAGTCCACGACCTCGAAGGTGATCATCTCCGTCCGGAAGTTGTTGATGCTCCCGAACGTTACGGGCAGGACGATCTGGCCGAGGGGCTTGATAGAAGTGCCCGGCACAATCCCAAAGAATGAGATGGCGACGCTTTTGATCTTGGAACGAGGAACCTGCATCTCGTCCAGGACCTTGGTGGATATGAGATCCAAGGAGCTCCCACCGTCGACGAGGACCCTTGACCGACCGCATTGGCGATGGTCGGACTTCGACTTCAACGGAACCGAGGCTTAGTCATTCCAAGGGGACAATCATCCTTGGAGAAAGTGATGGACAGCTCGGACCACTTGAGCTGCTGCACGGGGGGCTTGCCCTGGGCATTGTGATGCACCTCCCGTGCCGTTTCCTTCAGGTCCCTACGGGACTTGTACGCCGAGGAGCCCCCGAATATGACGGCTATGTGGTTGCGGGGCTCCTGATACTCCATGCTATCATCCCCGTCGGCGGGGCCTTTACCTTTGCCACTCTCCCCTTCTTTTGGGAGCGTGGGCATCGAACCCTGCCGCTATAGAGGCACTCGGTGGAGCGCCCGGAGTTCTGCAGTGCGAAGGTCGTGCTCGACCACACAGTGGAGCAGGCAATATCGATCGCCCGAAGTGGTGCCCTTCCCTTGGCTTGGCTGCCATGACCTTAGTCGTCGGGGCCGTGGTCGTTCTTGCCCATGATGGTGGTCGGCCCTGCCACCCAGCTCTTGTGGCGGGCGAGGTGGGCGCTATTCGACGGCGGCCACCACGCCTGGCACGGATGATCTTTTCTTCTTATTCCTGTCCTCGGAGCCCATGTGCTTCTTGCTTAAGGAGCCTTCCAGGCCCGGCTGAGGCGGCAGTTTGCCCTCGTCGAGCATCTTCTTCCACTGGACCGCCTCGTTGGCGTTTGCATATCGGTCGGCCAGACGGAACAGTTCGTTGGCCGAGAGGTCAGGGTGAAGCTTCAGGTCTTGCGTGAAGCGGATGTCCCAGACCCCGAACTTGAAAGCCCGGACGACCGCCTCGTCCGAAATGCTCGGAATTGAATTCCTTACTTTTATGAACCTCTGGACGAAATCGCGAGGATTCCTCTCGATCTGGATCGGGCGCTGAGTCACGTTCCTTGCGGCGAGTGTAGCGACTCTGGAAGTTTGCGGGCGCTTATTTGCCCCACGAATGAATCGAGCCCTCCCTCTGGTTGAAGAGCCACGTCCTGGCGGATCCATCGAGGACGTGGGGAGGTAGTTGGCCATGACCGCCTCATCTCCCCCAGCCACCAGGATTGCAGTGGAGTAGATCGAGAGGAACTCATCCGGGTTCTGGGTTCCATTGAACCTTTCGATGTGGCCGGGCTTGAACTTGCTCGGCCACGAGACGTCGCGGGGGGACGCCGGAAATGCCCGGCATCCGAACACCGGGCTGTCATGGCGCCCTCGGCGGTTAGGACGACCAAGACGGTTGTCATCGCAACGGCCCCCTACACGGGGACCAAGGCGAGAGAACACGTCCCCGTACCGACGCGATGAGGGCTCCCGTGGTAGAACACTCGGTAAGCCCGTAAGATGCGAGGCAGCTCGGGAACCGCTCTGAGCGTCCCCACAGCACCGGCCTTGCCCTCCGCGGCCCTCCTGAGCAGGACTCCAGGAGGCACCAAGGTAGGAGTGAACAGGGGAACGGCACTTGTGACCCCGGGAAATGCTCCGGGCGTTATCACCTTCGGGGGACCCCGGAGGTGCCATGTCGGCGGCGAGCTTTTCTAGGTTTTCAGCTACGACCGCGCCCATGGCCTCTAGGTTCGCCCCATCGGCGAAGCTTTGAAAGTTGCGCACGACCGCCACCATGGCCCGTAGCCGATCGGCGTTTGGGGAGCGGCAGGGGGCGACGGCGGCCGGCGATCGCGCACGCGCTCCGGGGAGCGGTGCCTGCTAATGCCTTCGTGAGACGGGTTTTTGGCCTCGACGACCATCTTCCCGCAGGCCCGACGGCGGCTGCCCGACAGGGTCCCGCCCAGAGATGGTTCCGAGCGGTTTTCGTCAGCCTCGTGCTGACGGCGGCGAGCAGCCCCCGAAGACTCGACCTCCAGGATTTCTTCTCTTCCCGCCATGTTGACGTCGCGGGAGTACTGGGACCGCGAGGGCGACATCATGGAGTCCCCATACGATGCGGTCCCCCGACTGCTCTCGGGGCGGTCAGGGATGTCAAGACCGTCGCGGAAGCTGTCAGATTCCTCCTCACTAGCGAGGGAATCACGCCGCTGCCGGAGAAAACGTTCCTGCGCGGCGGCCACCAGGGAAAGACTCCCGAACTCGGTGTGGCCTTCCGGATCAGCTACGCCGGCCACGCCTTCGCTGGCGTAGCATGCATCATCGTCCTCCACGTCGTCGAAGACGCAGAGGTCTTGACCATCTTGAGAATTCGGCATCCTCAGGGATTCTCCGCGAAAGGACTCAGTCGATCCCCACGGACGGCGCCAGCTGTCGACGATTCGGGGATCGGCCCCTCGCCGAGCTTACTTGTTGAATGAGGGATCAACCTAGGGCCCCTTTTCCGCGGGGGTTATAGCATCCGAGGACATACCGAGCTAGGGTACGCGTAAAAGTCGGGATAAAGACAAACAGACAGGGAGTTTTTACTCTGGTTCAGGCCTCTCGCGGGGAGATAATGACCCTCGTGGGTTACAAGCGGTGTCTTGAGTGGGGTGCAGGCCTCCCCGCACTCCGGCGCTCTGAGCAGATTTTCGGTTTGTGTGTGGAAGAGGGGAGAAGAAGGAGGCTATCTCTGCCGGGTGATCCTTCCTCCCTTGTGTGTGTCTTTTGTCTCTCCCTCCCTTTACGTTACATGCTGCGGGAGCTTTTATAAGCGATAAAAAGTGTACAACATTAATTCTGAATGATGATAAGATTGTATGCGGGCGTGGGCTTCAACTGCTCCATGCTTTTTGCCATACCGCAACGTCGGCGCGATGGTCCGGGGGGCGTGGCCGTGCGGTCCTGGCCTAGCGATCAATTAATGCCACGTCGTCTTCGTAAACCGCGCCCGGCCTTCTTTTTGACTTTAAGGCTATCCTTTGGTTTCGGCTATCGCTCGCACCCTTCCAACCAATCATGCTCGGAGGCGAGCCAGGCAAGGGGTGAGTAGCAGCCCGAAGGTCGGGCTGTCCAGAGACCTTCCTCGGGGATGACGTCCAAGGGTAGCATGGTCAGGGCACGATGGTCATGCATGGGGGCTCCCCAATCCCCGACAAGATTGTTTTTGAGATCAAAGCTAGGCAAGACTCCTTATGAGCTTCGTTTTGGTCATAGACCTAGTGTATCTCATTTCAGAGTTTTTGGATGCAAATGCTCTATCTTAAAATCTGAAAATCTTGATAAATTTGAAGCTAGATCAACTGATGGTATTTTTCTTGGATATCTTGCTCATACACGTGGCTATCGTGTACTTGTTTTGGAGACTAACAAAATTGTAGAAACCTGTGAAGTTACTTTTGATGAGGCTAGTCCAGGCACTAGTCCAATTGATGCAGGAACAAGTGCATATGTTCAGGGGGAGAGTATTTTTTTTATGATGATGATGATGTTGAGGAAGAAGTGCTGATTCCTATTGCACAACCAGATGTAGCACCTTTGGCACCTACCACTACATCACTTACAGCTGAGCATCCTCAAGCCACAACATCATCTGTATATGCTGAAAATGAAGAAGGAGAAGGAGAAGTTTCTAAAGCTACAGCTCCTGTGCACATTCAAAGGAAACATCCACCTGAATAGATCATTGGAGATTTAAATGAGAGAGTCACCCGATCCAGGTTTAATGCTTCTGATTCTCATGCTCACTCTGCTTTTGTTGCTTCTTTTGAACCCAAAAATATATCTCATGCATTAACTGACGAATCTTGGATCAATGCCATGCACGAGGAATTAGAGAATTTTGAGCGTAATAAAATCTGGAAACTTGTTCCACCTCCTCCTGATTTTAATATAATTGGAGCTAGATGGGTTTTCAAAACAAACAAAGTGAGGATGGTGTTGTTGTCAGTAATAAAGCTAGATTGGTTGCTCAAGGTTTTACTCAAGTTGAAGGTTTAGATTTTGATGAAACATTTGCTCCTGTTGCTAGAATTGAAGCCATTAGAATTCTTTTAGCCTTTGCTGCATCTATAGATTTTAGATTGTATCAAATGGATGTGAAAAATGCTTTTCTTAATGGCTATATTAATGAGGAGGTTTATGTTAAGCAACCACCTGATTTTGAAAATTCTAAGTATCCGGATCATGTGTTCAAACTGTCAAAAGCTTTGTATGGTTTAAAACAAGCCCCTAGAGCATGGTATGTTAGGCTAAAAACCTTTTTACTGGAAAAGGGGTTTACAATGGAAAAGGTTGACAAAACTCTCTTTTTACTCAAGCAAGGCAATGATCAACTATTCGTTCAGATTTATGTTGATGATATCATCTTTGGTGGTTCCTCTCATGTTTTAGTGTCAAAGTTTTCAGAAACCATGAAGGAGGAATTTGAGATGAGTATGATGGGTGAGTTAACTTACTTTTTGGGACTGCAAATCAAACAAACGAAGGAAGGTACTTTTGTTCATCAAAGTGAGTACACAAAAAGATTTGCTTCGCCGCTTTGGGATGGAAAATTGCAAGCCAATCATGACACCCATGGAAGGCACTTGCACACTTGATCTGGATGAAGATGGTGAGATGGTAGATCAAAAGGAATATAGAAACATGATAGGTTTACTTTTATATCTCACTGCATCAAGGTCGGATATTCAATTTGCTGTTTGCTTGTGTGCTCGCTTTCAAGCTTCCCCACGTGTTTCACATCGACAAGCTGTCAAGCGGATTTTCAGGTATCTCCATAGTACTCAAGATTTTGGCATATGGCTCTCTGCTTCCTCATGCATTAGTTTAAAAGCATTCTCTGATGCTGATTTTGGAGGTTGTAGGATTGATAGAAAAAGTACATCTGGCACATGTTACTTCTTGGGCAATTCTCTTATTGCATTGTCATCTAGAAAACAATCTTCTATTGCACAATCAACTGCTGAATCTGAATATGTGGCTGCTCTAGTTGTTGTTCTCAAATTCTTTGGATAGTAGCTACACTTAAAGATTATGGGGTAAATTTGGATAATGTTTCTCTTTTGTATGATAACACTAGTGCAATATGCATTGCTAAGAACCCTGTGCAACATTCTAGAACAAAACACATTGAGATCAGATTTCACTTTCTTAGAGATCATGTAGAAAAGGGACATATTGTGCTTCAACATGTGGATACTGAACATCAATTGGCAGACATCTTCACAAAACCTTTGTCTTCTTCTCGTTTTGATTTTCTTTGGGGAGAACTTGGGTTGGTTCATCCGATTGGTTACTTTTGAGGGGGAGTTTTTGAAGTTTTTGTAATATTTTGTTTAAATTCTTTTTATTTCATGTGTTTCTTAAATAAAAAATAAAAAAATGGAAAACAATGAAAAAGTAATGAGCATTATATTTTATACACATATGTCATTTGATGCCATGTTTATGCTTCAAGGTTTTTGCAACTTCATGTTTATGCATATATGGTGTAGTTTATGACATGACTGTTTAAATGGAATGACAACTTGAATTAAATCTTGTCATGGTTGAACTTTCTTGGCTATCTTGATACTGCTCAAAAAGTGCAAAATATAAAAGTTAAGTGCTAAAGCTCAAAGAGTAATTGTTGATAAATGCAAGAACAAGGTTTGTACTATCACACTTCTTCTTCACGAGACTGCTTATCATTGCACTTTGATATGAACTTGGAAGAGGTTATGTATGACCGAAACCATGAAACCTTAAGCTTGTGATTGCTTGGCATGGTTGAAAAGTAAGGCTGATGGTGCATATAATTCCTTGCAATTATTATTGTTGCAATCAATTAATGAATCAGTGTTTCAAGCACAAATAAAGTGCACACAAAAAAATTCAAAGGTTTCAGGTTTTAAGATTGTTGAGAAAGGGAGATCATGCCATGCAAAAAATCGTTAATAGTACTTGATTTCTAATTATGCTTACTCTACATTATTTACGTGTAGATTTGAGGGTGCAAGTATTTTTGATAGCATGACTTGGTGATCAATTTGTTACATTTGTGCATGACTTATAATGCTCAGTAAAAAAACAAATTTTAAAAAAAATAAACACAAAGATTTTGTCTCTCTTTTGTATTCTTGATGAATCAATTCTCAAAGGGGGAGAAATTTTGGAATCAAAGAGAGATTTTTTTTTGTTACACATTGCACATTCACACACACATTTCTTCTTTCTGTTAGGGGGGTTTCTCTTTGTCATAGGGGGAGATTTCTTTTTAGATAAAGGAGATTTTGTTTCTTCTTTATAGGGGGAGATTTTCTTTTTGGTCACCTTGTTTGTCTTTTTGTTTCATAAACAAAATTTCTTACATCTGTTCTTGTGAGGTGAACGCCAATGTTCAGTTCTGAATGGTGTTGCCAATGTTTTTATCAAGGGGGAGATTGTGAAACCATGTGATGAAAAATTGGTTGAATGGTGAAATTGGCATTGTGAAGTGATTTTGGTTATGGCATGTGTGGTGCTTGTGCATGTGCTATGGTGATATGATAATTATGCTGGTGATAGCATGATGGACTTTGCTTGATGCAATGCACTCATGTGAGTGGTTGCATGGACTGCTTTTGAGGCAAGTCGTGGACTTGTGCTCAAATGATCGTTTGTTTATGCTGGTGATAGCATAATGGTTTTGCTTGATGCAATGCACTCATGTGAGTGGTTGCATGGATTAATCTTGAGTCAAGTCGTGGACTTGTGCTCGGATGCGTTGTTTGTTAATTCATGTGCGAGGTGTTGCTCGAGGCGACGTGGTCGATGGCGAGACGGAACTAGGTTCATGAAGGAACTGAGGTTCGAGACTAGGTTCAGGGAGGAATCGAGGTCTTGGTGGTCAAGGATGTCATGCGGGACATTCGGGCTAGAGAACATGCACATAGAGGTTGGTTAGTCACGTATTTATAGCAGGTGAGCTGTACATGCGTGCAAGAGTTGTTTTTGGCCATGTGGGCCAAGTTGAGATGAATACAGACTCTTTCCATGTTAGAAGTGGAGTTGTATCCGATCTCTGTTAGGATTGCTCTGTATAAATAGGGGGAGGTGTCCCCTGTTTATTCTTGAGCAAGATTTTAGGACTGTACTCTTTTGTTTGAGTACTGTAACCAGATCAAAAATAAAGATCCTTCTTACATCTTCAGCGGCTGGTGATTTTTTGTCTTGCTCCGACATAGTTGATCGATCGCTTGAAGTTTTGTTCATCACAGCAGTCACGAAGTTCATCACGGGGTTCGGTTCTTTGCAAAGGTATCATCTTGCGAAGTAATATCTTTTGATCCGTAAATCCGATCGACCTGATTCTTCTTTTGTTTGATTTGTATTTGAATCTAGTTTCTACAATTAAAATTTCATATCAATCCGACGGTTAGATCTTCGGTAATTAGTGGTCACCCAGATTGCTAGCTTGGTCGCCCAACTGTAGATCGCTAATTGTTTCAGTCATTTTGCGAAGGATATAACTTTAGATCCGTAGATCCGATCGACCTGATTCTTTTTTTTTGTTCACTTCGGAATTGAGTCTAGTTTCTACAGTGAAAATTTCACGTCAATCCAACAGTTAGATCTTGAGAATTCTTGCTCGCCCAGTTGTTGGCTTTGGTTGCTTGATTTAGTCATCTTGCGAAGATCATAACTTTAGATCTGTAACTCCGATTGACCTGATTCTTGTTGTGTTAGCTTCATAATTGAATCTAGTATCTACAGTTAAAACCATCGGCAGCCCAAACTTTCATGACATTATCTCCAACAATTTCACCATCAAGGTTCACAACAGGACCTCCAGAGCAACGGCGAATCCAGTGTTGGGGCTAGTTGGGGTGCCAGTTCCACCTCCGGCTGCCGACGGAACCCCCTAAGACAAATTGAAATTGCATCACTAAGTTGTATACTTTTATCTACATGTCGAAACCATTGAATGATCGATTTTCCTCACATATTTATGTAATTCTATCTATTATCAAGGTACTACACTTGTTATATTTTAATTCTTCACTTTGTTTTCTTTCTATTTATGTATGAATTTGGAATTTGGTTAACAGTAGCCCGGTAGATGTACCATTAGTATATTTGTCTTGAGTTAAAACTTCAACATAGGAGCTCCACCTCTATTTTCATCATAAATTAAATCCTTTGCTCTAGAGTTTCCCTGCGTCAACTTTAAATCTAGAAAATTGATATATGACCAAAGCAAAAGCAACAAGAAAACATAGCACATATGCTGGTATTAGGCACACACGAGCCTACCTTCACAACAATGAAAAAGAACAAAAAAAATATTTGGGGGTAAATCCATGAATATCTCACTGACATGTGGGGTTAGGGCCACTGACATGTGGATTTACCACAAAAATTAGGAAGACATGAGCCTACCTTCCAACAATGGGAAAAAAACAACTTACTGTTATTCAGTATTAGTCCAAGAAGAAAGCAGAAGCTGATTGTTGTGAACTTACAAGAGGAAGATGCACAATAGATTGTTAGCTTCAGCTGCTACTTTTGATATTTTAGTTTTTGCCTGTTGTGTAAACTTTAATGTTTTGCTAACTGTTGTTTCACTACTACAAATCAGACCTTCCATACCGACCCATTAGTCCCGGTTGGATTTAAACCCGTACTGATGAGGGCTTGATGCGGTTCATTAGCTCTGAGGTATCGTGGGCTTTCGATGCGGTTAAGTAACACGAACGTCTTGATCTACCAATTCGTAACACGAACCGGTACTGAAGCCCTCATTAGTAGTGTTTGGTGCATATCCGTATTTATGTTCATTCAAATCTATATAATATTTTGCATATGTCCTGCATTTTCTGTGATGATTTTGTGACAACTGACAAGACATAGTAAAATGGCATCAGCACAGCATTATAAAAAAAATCTATAGTATTCATGTGCAGAGTTTTGCCTGATTGATAGTGCAATCTGTTTGCAGATACTCCCTTCATACTCCTCCAAGACCCAGATAACTACCTTTCTGGTCAACACAACTACAAGAAAATGGGGTGGAGGTGGAACATTAAATCTATAAAATAAATAGCAAGATTACAAATCACAATCCAAGCTGTAGCCTTAATGATGAACAACTGATGAGATTAAATTAAAGAAAAAAATTAGGCATGCCTATAGGGAGATATAAAACCTTACAATACCAGCTGTAACTGTGTTTAAATATTAACCTTACAATACCAGCTGTAACTGTGTTTTGAAGAGAAAGTGGGCAGCCCAAAGCAAAAACCCAACCACCAGGCTGAAGTTTACATGATGATCCAAGTCTTGCAGCTGGTAAAGGGGTCTTAGACTATCTTCAGCAATTTTTCTTCATTCCCTTCTCTTCCCTCAAATACAACCGTGATATCAGAGTGATGAAGGTCACTGCGAACACCACCATCAAATACGCGTCCATCTTGTAAAGTCGCACTGGAATTTCACCGTTTCTGAGACAAAATGAGGAAGTAAACAAACATGAAAACTATCACCCGGATCAAGCAAAATGCTGGCAGAACATTATTAATAATAAGTAAGAAGATAGAACTATAATTAATCTATCTTACGCACAGCTACAATATGATAATTTGTGAGAAAAAAGTACAGAATTGTTGACTATACCCATGGCTTGATGCGGCTCTATACTAAAATTTCGAACTTTAACCCTAGTACATAGGTTATAGACTATTGGTGGCCAGTCACTTTCTAAAAACAATGCTAAAGGACCAAGGACACTCAGTTAATCCAAGTATAATGTCGAGAGATAGACAAATTTGAACGTCAGTCAATAAAAGCTTACATTTTAAAGCTTTCACTGTATGACATGAGGCTAGTTTCTCATATCATTTTTTTTCTAAGGATAACATGAAATATATTATCAGAAGTTACCTATTGGCTCCTCCCTCGTAGAGTATTTAACACTCTGGCCCATAACACGCTTAAAGCCTAGACCACGATGGGGTGAGCTCACACACATATAGCACCCCACTACACTTTTGTCCTCGTTTCGTGTAAAAGGGCCATCCCAAAGGTGCTACGTTTGGATCCAACATGCATTATATCCTACTTCAACTCACTTTAGATAAGCAATATGAGGCTAATCACACCCGACAACTACACATGCGCCAACACACTAATAGGCCAGGTATTACACTCATTCCGCCTTAAAGTCGACACACTTGGCGACACATTGCATACAGATGAATCTGAGAACCATCGCTTAGTGCAACCTTTATGTTGTGAGTACCAGCTAAGGACCAACACATACATGTACTCGTGCAGCGAGGGTTGATACTTTGATATCATCTGTAACACTTTGGCCCAAAATCCACTCAGAGCTTAGTGCACTGTGGGACGAGCCCACAAATGCATAGCACCCCACTTATGCTTTCGTCCTCACTTCATATGAACAGGTTAACCCGCATGTGCTACGTTTAGACCTAACAGACATTATATACTACTCTCAACCACTTTAGACAACTAATGTGGAACTAATCCTATACCACTCCACATGGACCTTAACACTAGTGGCCCAACAGCATTAGTGTAATACGCAGGCCCGATAGTGTGGCACACTATGTGGCTCATGTGGAGTTGCCCAAACATAGCACCTTCGGATTAACCTTTTTACACGAAGCGAGGATAAAAGTGTAAGTAGAGTACTATACATGCGTGGGCCTGCCCCATAGTGGGCTAGGCTTTGAGTAGACTTTGGGTCAAGATGTTACAGATTGTAATACCTATGCCCATTAGTGTGAAGGCCCTGTGACCCTTGTGGAGTTGTTGTGGCGGGATTAGTCCCATATTGCTTGTGTAAAGCGAGTTGTAGTAATATATAATTCCTGCTAGGTCTAATCGTAGCATCTCTGGGTTAACCTTTTCGGGCGAAGCGAGGACAAAAGCCCAAGTGAGGTGCTACGCATGCGTGCCTACCTTGTAGGTGGGTTGGGCTTTTAGCGAATTTTGGGCCATAGATGTTAAAGATAATATTAGAGCCTCAACCTTGCATTTGCACGAGCTTATGTAGGACAAGGGTGTGGGCATATGGCTCATGGCGTGTTTGGATCGAGTGGACACATGGCATGACATATACACGATGCTTGACTCATGGATGTGTATGGATGGGTGGTTCTATGTATTTGCCATGTATATGGTATGTTGTTGAGGGCGTCATCCCTTAAGGGAGTGAATTTAATACCCTCAGCCCATTAGTGTGAAGGTCCATATGGAGTGGTGATACGATTAGTCACATATTGATTGTCTAAACTGATTTGTAGTAACATAAAATGCTTGTTGGGTCCAAATGTAGCACGTCCAGGATAACCTTTGTACACGAAGCAGTGACGGAAGTGTAAGTGAGGGGTGCTATTGTGATAACCCGGAGGGTTATCAGTTTAATTAAAGAATTAATTAAACAGTGAAAGCAATTAGGAAAGAAAATAAAATGTAAGGGTTAGGGAAGTGCCGTCAGTCCCGCAGGGAAGCGTATCGCTCATTGAGATACCAGACCTGTCCGGGACCAGGCCGGCACCTCTAGATAGTTTCGGGGTTCATCATTCGACGCTTTTAGACTTACCTGGTGCGATATGCGGGTATCGTTAGTGTTTTAGGCGCCAAATGACCGTAATACCCTTAAGGCAAATAGGGACCAGTAAACCATCAGGGCATAGTGGTCATTTCGCAAGCCAGGAGGAGTATAAAGCCAATGCCAGCCAATCCCCAGCCAAGAAAACCACCTGTGTCTCCCATTTCAGCCACAACCGAGAGACCACAGAAAGCACAACCAAAATATCTAGCCTTTGCCTCCTTGTCCCCAACACCAAGAACACCAGCAAGCACCACCATTTCCATCCGAAGGCATCCAAGCCAGAAGCAACCGAAGGCAACAGAAGGAGGAGACGGAGGCGACGCCACCCGAAGCAAGGAGGAAGCAGCCGAGGCCAAGAGCTAGCGTCCCTTCTGCTACCGTCATCAACCCGCACTGCAACCCTAGCTTCATCCCCAACCATCCAGGTGCACATTTCCCATGTTTTGCCGTAGCAACAGTGTAGGGTTCCATGTGCAGATGTTAGATTGGGGCATTAGATAGCCAAGGGAATGGGGAAAATGGTAGATCGGGTCTTTCCCCATGCGGTCTCAGTAGTTGAGGAGTAAAACATTAGTGTAGCATTCTGTTCTTGTTCATCCCACCCCCAACGTTCATCATAGACCCGAAATCAAGCAAAGAAATGCAGAGGGGATAGGAAACCCTAGAGGAGGAGCGCTAGCCAGAGGGGAGTAGCAGGAGGTGCCAGCCGAGAGGAGCGCTAGCCAGAGGGGAGCAGCAGCTGTGCGCCTGGAGAGAAGCGCCAGAGGAGGAGAGCCGCCAGGAGGGGAGCCGTCGCCAGGAGGAGTAGAGGGAGTAGGCGCCAGGTGAGGAAATCGCCAGGAGGAGATGCAACCGAGGCAAGAAAAGAAGAGGGGCAGCCGAATGGCTGTCGGCCAAAAAAGAGGGCAGCCGAGAGAAAAGAAAGAAAAGAGAAAGGAAATAAGAAAAATAAGAAAATAGAAGAGAAAAAGAAAGAAGAGAAAAAGATAAGAAAATAGAAAAGTAAATTGCGCAGCGGACCGCGTCGATTTAGAATCGATTTGCGGATCGCATAAAAATCTGGCAACTGGCGCTAATGCGTGCTACTCAAATAAAAACCGAACGACAGATAAGAAAATTGGTTGGACACTGCATCGCATACTAAATAATTTTGCTGTAGCTAATAGTTCATAATTTCCAGGGCAAGACCAGAACCCGTCCGACAATCAGAACCTGTCTTCGAGCGAGGTCGTACCTTTAGAGTATATTCCAGGCAAGTTTTCCTTTGATCATGTCTTATTAAAGGATTTTGCTGTTTTTCTATAAATGTTTTTATCATCACTGCATGGAAAAGCTTATCTTTTAAATAAAAGTATTAAGTTGGATGCGGTTGGAAAGAATGGATTGGAAATGGAAGGATGGATTGATAAATTGGTGCTGGTAAAATTGTTTGGCTCATCCAACGAAAGGAGCCGTTGGCGTATGAATAATATGGGAGGGTAGAGGATGCCGATGAGAAGGATGTTAGCCGGCGGGGTCCTCTACATAGGCTATAATATAAGTTTCAACAAACTAACACTTGGGCAATGGGCCATAAATCTAGTATCAGCCATGGTGTGTGAAATCGGCCAGAAAAGGTTGTCCTACGAAGGTATTAGACCTCTCCACATGGGTAAGTATAAGGGTTGCGCTTTGGGAAAGGCCGGTATGCCCCAAAGGCATGAGAACCAATTGGACGGCGGTATATTTGAAGCCGTGAGTACCCACAGTAGAGAGGAGTACAAGCGTATCTTGGAGTTGTGTGGCGACTGGGATAGGTGTCACAAACTCGAGTGCAGTGGAGAACTAATACTAGAGTAGCGATAAGCGTTACAGGGCATCTCTTGTGGGTGTCACTATGGGTAAAGTGATACAAACTGCTTGAGGTAAATCTTGAATTCAAGCCGGTCTTCTGGATTGGAGACTATGGACAACTTTGGCTATCTCATATACAGTGTTAGTAGAAATTTCTAAAAATCTAAAATCAACCACCTTTGTAACTAAAACTTAATTTATGTAATAAAAGAGTATGTTGGAAAGGTGATCTTTGGTGAGGTTAGAACTGGTAGATTAAATCGGGAGGGAAAATCATTACTGCATTTGTTATTATTGCTTGCTGAGTACTTTGTACTCACTCTTGCTTAACCCTTCCTTTTCTTAGAAGGTGAGGTCCTTGAACAACCCTCAGAGGCATGGTTGGAGGACCACTCCCAGGAGCAAGACCTGCCAGAGGATGGCTATTACTACTATTACTATCAGGAGCAGTAGGAGTATTAGTCATCCATTTCCCTGTGCTAGCAAGTTGAAGGGAGATAGGCATTTATAAGTACCTTTTGTTGTAATATTATTATGTAAGGTTGAACTATGTACAATAGCCCTGCGTGGCTAATAGAATGTAATCAAGGAACTCCGTTATCTGTCTCTAATTATTGTTCTGCTGCAATACTCTGAACACAGCGTAGTAACTAAGAAAGCATCGGAATGCCCGATGTTTTGCTAGTTACTATGCTGAGATCTGCGTAATTAACTCTAGGTGACAGTGTTACCAGGGGTTAGTTATGCGGGTCGCCACAGCTATGCATGTGTGGGCCTGTCTCACAGTTTGCATGACTTTAAGCGGATTTTGTGCCAGGCTGTTACATATTCCCTGCAGTTATATTAACACACCCAAGTGTATTTAAGTGTATTCAAAATTTAACAAGCATCGTTGACTTATACGAATCAGGGAACATATAACAAATATACCAATACTAATAGTTCTAAGGCTGCGCCAAAATGGAGATGTGTTTGTTTAAAAACTTTAATAATTCCAATTCATGCTTCATATTGATTTCATTTGTCAAAGATATGTATTATACAGTATACTCTGTCAGCAAGTAATGGATAACTCAGGATGAAAACAGAAGCTAGTGCCAAGATAACAACATTTCCATTAGGATTATGCGAGTCACAATCAAATACAGGAAGGACTAATGTTGTACTCTTTTTTCCTTGGTTAAGTTTTGTCCTACCGGGTTTTTTCAAGTGAAGGTTTGTAACGAGGCAATATGTGTAACGTCAAGAATGCGAGCTATACTCTTCTCTTTTTACCGTATTTCCCACTAGGTTTTCACAAGAAGTTTTTAATGAGGCATCAGCATGTCATTAGCAAAGTTTACAAGGAGGGTGCTATATGTGGCCCATGTCGACAGGCTGATGGTGTGGAATTTTTTTTTATTTAATATTTATTTTAAATCCTTTTTTCAATAGTAATCGGCCGGGCAAAAAAAATTTGAAATCTACCCTCCGTCGCCCCAAGCACGGGCGTCGCATGATGAAGGCGATATTTGCACGTAATGTGATCGACTAACGGCCCGTTGGAGCGCCGTTCGACACTGAGCCATGTGGCGGTGGCGGCGGTCGTCGCCCAAGCCAGGGGCAATCGCCCCAACCGCGGGCGATGGGCTTCTTTTAACTCGCCAGCCACGCCGAGCATTGTGCTCATTTGCGCCGGCCGAGCGAGGAGAAGCAAGCGCTGCCAGAAAGAAGAGGAGAGGAAGGAGTGGAAAAAAAAAGAGGAGAGGAAGGAGAGGAAAAAAAGAGAGGAAAAAATATTCCGCGTTTTTGTGAAGGTAAGTCCGAAACTTTTATGTGTAATATTTTTTGAAATTTTAGTATTGTGTAATATTTAGAAATGTAGTAGAAATGTTAGGCAATGTAGTATTTAGAAATATTAGGATTGTAGTATTTAGAAATTTAGAGAATCAATGTAGTATTTAGAAATTTTATATGTAATATTTAGAAATTTTATATGTAATATGGTAGGTTAGCCATATATTACGCGGGCAATGTTTCAAAAATTGCGATGTAGAAATTAAAGGAAGTACGATATATCATGTATATATACAGTTTTTAAGATTAGGACAAATGAATAATATATAGTAGTAATTCCGTAATGAAAAAATGGGTAGTCGAATTACTTATTTATAGTTGGATTTCTTACTATGATCACCATTCGTTTTATACATTGTATTCTAGAGTATATTTAAAAACATGGTAGGCTAGCAACGTATCGTCAGGCACCGTGCTACACTAGAAATTAGTTGAGTAAAAAAATTTGAATATGTCAGGCACCGTTGGAAATCAGTAAAGTAAAAAAATTTGACAATATAATGTAACATTTATATAGTAATGCATGTTACGGTTAGATGGAGAAATGATGATTTTTTCGGTTCGACGTTGTAGACGGCATGTCGGAGAAATTGTATTTTCAAATATTCTATGGAGATGGGGAGATAGCGAAGTGCGGATGGAGTGGATTTGTCGGCATTTTCATGATCATCTGAGGCATATCTAGGCGAGATAGGATATCTGAGGGTTTGTTGGAGTGGATGTTTGGATCTTGATTTGGATGCCCGAGTGCATTGCGGGTTAGAGCAGTAGTAAGCCGTGCGCAAGATTTTTTTTATGGAGAGTTGGTTCCTATTAACGCAACATCGTCATGGAGGAGCTATGTTGGATATGCTGTAGAGCGGGGCTGGCCGCTCATGTTGTTGGTAGAGTGGTACCAGGTACCTCCATCGGTGTCGGAGGTTCGTGATGTCGGGGTAGATATTACGAAGGAGGGGAAGACAGACATGCAAGAATGCGATGATGAAGGTGGCGAGGACCCCAGAGACGAGGGACTCGAGGTTGGCGGTGGCGACGGGATCGAGGGGGGCGAGGAGGCAATCGTGGAGGCGCGGGGGGTGGTCGACGAGGGGGAGGAGGTGGAGCACATAGTTGACTTGATGGAGGAGGAGGACCGTGCAGATGAGGAAGTCGCTGATGGCGAACGCTCGGACGAGGACAATACTCCTGAGCTGCCTGTCCCTCAAGCGTGGACTAATTGTAATTTCGAAGACCTAACAATGAATGAAGGGAACAGAGATGCATGGGAGTATCATGAAAACAAGGTCACGTAGGGGGCCATATATAAAGACAAAGTGCATGATGGATGCGGTGAAATCTTGGTCAATGTCTCTTCGCGGCAATTGAGTAGTGAAGTTGACAAAAAAGACTACGGCGTGAAGTGCGTAGTTGATTCGTGCCCATGGCGGTGCATGCATACAAGGGAAGTGGAGGACTCTGGAAATGTTCCATAGTGACGAACATAGCGCTAGCTGGAGGAAGCGGAGCGGAACACGCAATCTATCGTCCACTTGGGTGGCAAATGTGTTTTATGGTCGGATCGTGGACAATCACTTTTCTGACCTCGATCCATTATCGAGCCGTGGAGAGAGGTTTGATACAAGATTAGCTACGGAAGGCATGGAGAGCAAAAAACGACTTTACCAAATACGGTTCGGGACATACGAGGCTTCTTACGAGAATATTCCACACTTGCTCGAGGGCAATATCGGTAGGAATCCGATGCGGTCATCGACCTTGCGGAGTTTCCCGCGGATGGTGTGTGCGCGGGTAAGTGGGTCTTCTGATGGGCCTTCTTTGCCCTCGGCGCATGCATAAATGCCTTCCGACACTATCGCTGGGTCATTTGCATGGACGGCACATTCCTCGAGGAAATACAAGGGCGATTCTAGCGCAATCGCGGTGGGCGCCAACAACCGAGTTCTACGGTCGCATTGGCCTTCGTGGAGAAAACACGGAGAACTGCTTGGTTTCTTGAAAGAGTTAAGATGGCGATTGTCCAAAACCGCCCAGATGTATGTGTCATCCATGACCGACATCTTGGGGTTCTTGAGGCGATCGTGGATATGCAACAAGGGTCCGGCGTCGTGGGAGCGACAAAGTGGCGGACACGAAGAAGCGGTGGTGCATGAGGCACATGGGTGCCAATTTTTTCCGTCGGTTCAGGAACAAGGAGCTTATGAACATGTTCAGCGGTACGTGCAAAGCAGAACCAACAGAGAAAGTTCGACCTGTTGTGGAGGGCGTTGGATGAACTAACCAAGAAGCAATCACTGAATCCAAGGGATGCGGTAGTTCATCAAGGAACCTATGGTCTACCACGAGCAAGGAGATGACCCCACAGTCTTGTGTGCGCCCGACCAAGCGCGCAAACATTGGCGTGGGCGGGGCAAGCATAAAGAGTTTCACGGAGTGGATACGACACGAGCCGTTGGAGAAGTGGTCCCGTCTGCATGACGAGGGCGGTTCCCGTTATGGAATAATGACAACGAACCTGGCGGAGATTGACAATTGGGTAATGAAAGGCGCGAGATGCCTTCCGTTGGTGGGCATTGTTGGTGTGTTACTAGACACCCAAAGATATTTCGTTGAGTGGTACAAGGACTCCGCTGCATGTATGTCGGACAATCGCCTATCCTACTCGACGGTTGTCTCTATATACATGGCCAAGAAGAACCGGAAGGCACAGACACATCGCTTGACACCAGAGAGTGGCGTGGAACGGAGGTACCACGTGCACTGCGGTGACCGGGGTCGAAGAGGTGCCCACCGGGAGAGGACTTCTCATCTGTGCACACTCCGAACTGCGGACTGCGAGTGCTCCTGCCAGAAGCCACGCCTGCTGCACTTGCCGTGCTCACACGTGATTGCCGCAGCAGGCGAGACACACCAGTCATGTCGTCCGTACATCTCCCACTACTACTACAAGCAAAGTGTTCTCAACACGTGGCATAACGAGGTGTACGGGTACCGAGTCGATGGATCGTTCACGGCAGCCCCCCCTCCAGGGCATCGGTGGGTACCGGACATCCGAATGTTGAAGCAGAAGGTCGGGCGTCGAAGGACACGGCGTATTAGGAACGATATGGACGAGTCTGAAGCACGTCGTAATTGTGGATAATGTAATTCTATGTACCAGTTATTTGTTGTCCCCGTCAATGTAATTTTTTATTTATGTACCAGTTATTTGTTATCCCTGACATGTAATTTTTGGTTTTATGTGTGCAATCGAACATATATTTGAATATGCAACATTTCATTACTTTTTATTTAATTTTTGGTAGTTGTAACGTGTAACACTTACTTATTGTCCAGTTTGGTTTATTTGCTTTGTAACCACGCAGTAACTGCGAGCTGAGGCGGCGATGGCGAGAGTTGGGCGTCTTCCGGCGCTGTTACTGAGTGCTAGACCCGGCCGTGGATAAGACCCACGGTCTAGGATGAAATCCATCGAGGCGTCGCCCAAATCTCTGGCACCGCAGAGGTGAAGAAGACTGCGGGGATGTGGTCTTGGACTTGTTCTGGCGGCATATGGTGCATCGGCTCACATAGGCCTCCTTGATGGCTCGTTAGGCGCTCCCAATAGTAAGTGCCCTACAACCGCAACAAAGTCTTGGACCCCTCCATGTGTGAGATCATGTCTGAGCGCAATGTCGATCCACCAAGGGGATCGTCTGGCACAAATAGCCAAACCATGGGTAGATCAACCCATCCATGCCATGCCATTCATCACGCGGCTTGGCTGAGGGCGCCGTGGTACTGGAGAGGGAAGCGGCCTCCGAGCTAGTCTTGCCGACATGCGTTGCGACTAAGCGTTGGACGTCAAGGTCGCACCATAGGAGATCAAGCCACTGTGCCCGGGTTACCTCCTGAGGGTGGGAGATGGCAACGCAGTGAGCCTCATCATCCGATTCCGGAGTCATGCGGGAAAGTGCATCGGCCGCGGCATTGTGACGCCCCGGCTTGTACTCAACCTGAAAGTCGAAACCCATTAACTTATTGAGCTAGTGCTGCTGGGGCGGAGTGACAAGCGCCTGGTCAAGGAGGAACTTGAGGCTCCCATGATCCGTGCGCACCATGAAGGAGTGTCCCCATAGGTATGGCCTCCAGTGACGCACCGCTTTGGACAGGCCAATAAGCTCACGCTCATGCTGCCAACTGCCGATGCCGGTCCACCAGCTTGCAACTGAAATACGCAATGGGATGGCCGTTCTGCTGCAACACCGCCCCAATGCCGGTCCTCGATGCGTCGCACTCCACAACAAAAGGAACAGTGAAGTCAGGCATTTGGAGCACCGGAGCCGACACTAATACCTCCTTTAAGCGGCTGAAGCGACCTCATAAGTCGGACCATGCGAAGGCTGTTGCGTGGCAACGTTGTGAGGGGGTCCACGATGCTGGCGTAGTCCCGAACGAACCGACGATGATAGCCAGTGAGGCCAAGGAATCCGCGCAACGCCGATACTGAAGAAGGCCGGGGTCACTGCATCACCGCCTGGAGCTTCTCTGGATCCGCTGACACTCCGTTCGGAGAAATAATATGGCCCAAATACCGCACACGCCCCTGGGCGAAGGTACATTTGGACTTCTTGAGGTAGAGGTGGTGGAGTCGAATTCAGCCAAGCACCAGGCAAAGATGCTCAAGATGCTCCTCCTCCGTACGACTGTAGATCAGTATATCATCAAAAAAGACAAGGACAAATTTGCGAAGGAAATCCTGCAAAACTTCATTCATTAGTGCTTGAAAGGTTGACAGTGCGTTCGAGAGGCCGAAAGGCATCACGAGAAACTCGTAGTGCCCATGGTGCGTCCGGAAGGCAGTTTTGTCGATGTCGCCGGCCCACATCCGAACTTGATGATAACCAGAACGAAGGTCCAGCTTGGTGAAGAAGCACGCGCCACCCAATTCATCGAAAAGTTCCTCCGCCACTGGAATGAGAAACTTGTCCTTGATCGTCCGAGCGTTGAGCTCACAGTCCACACAGAACCTCCAAGTTCCATCCGCCTTCTTAACCAAGAGGACAGGCGAAGAAAAAGGCGATCGACTGGGGCAGATGATACCCTGTTGTAGCATTACGTCACATTGCCGTTCAATCTCATCTTTTTGGCGGTAAGGATATCGATAGGGTCTGACAACTACTGGATCAGTGCCTTCCCTTCATGTAATACGGTTATCACAATGCCGGGACGAAGGTAATCCTTGGGGCTCGGCGAAGACGTCCTGAAATGCATCCAAGAGGCTCAGGAGGGCTGTTTGATCCTTCACGGCTAGCTGCATGGCAGTGACCGTGGGGATTCGCTGCATGCCTTGGAGACGCACTACTGATCTAGCACGATTGAACAACATGGAGTGCTGAAAAATTCCAATTGATGTCGCCTAGAGTACTGAGCCACTGCACTCCCAATATGATATCAAAAGTAACAATATGAAGTATAAGGAATTGAGCTGTGAAGTACTGCCCTTGAATTTCAAATTCGGCAACTACGGTTCCCAAACATGGCAAATAGGAACCGCCGGCCACCCACACTTGTTGTTGTACGTCGGCGACAGACTTCCAACCGTTATGCCGTGCCGCGTATGTGCTCACGACGTTGTGCGTACTCCCACTGTCGATTAGTCCTAGCCAACAACGATCCGCGACACACACCTTGAGCTGCATGGTGCTGCCATGCTTTGGCCCCATGACTGCGAGCATGGATAAAGAAGCTTCGTCATTTGCCTCTGTCGCCGGCCCATCCTGCTCACCCTCGGAATACGCCACTTCCAAATGGAACAAGCATTTGCAACGATGGCCGCGAGTATACGTCTCGTTACAATTGTAGCAAAGACCTTTTGCACGACGCTCTGCGAGCAAATCGGCAGTAAGACACAGCCGGCTAGGAACCGACGTATTACTGCTTTGTGCGCTAGCAGCCGGCACTGATGATCGGCTACCCTCAGAGCCAGGAACGCCAGCGAACGTCGTGCTCTTGCCGAACCCGAGGATGGTGCTCGTACTTGCCGGAGCGCCCATGCTCCTGATAGGCACGTTGCAGGTAAAGCTCCCGCAGCCTCGGGTAGTGCCGGACAGGCTCTCCAGTGCTTCTGCGATCCAGGACACCTTGCGCGCTTCCGCCTCACGTGCAAACGCGATGGCTTCCGCTAGGTCTCGGGGTCGTTCGCGCCGGACGTCCGTGCCCAACGCCACCGACAACCCGGCGACGAACATATCAATCTAATCCGTGCGTTTCATGTGTGGAGCACGAGCCAAAAGCCTCTGGAATTCTCGCGCGCACTCATCCACCGAACTGCCTCCTTGCTTGAGATTCACCAGATCGCCCAACGGCCCGACCGTGGAATGACGAGAAATGCGCTGGGCGAAAGCTTCCGAGAAATCTTCCCACGGGATCCATGGTTGTTCTTGCTGCCAGTTATCTAGAACTTCCTGTGCCTCCCCCGTCAGATGAAGTCCGGCGATCTCAACAAAATCCTCCTCGGGGATGCGATGCACCCGGAAGAATCTCTCACACCTCCTTAGCCATCTCAACGGATCATCCTGACCATCATAGTCAGGGAGATCGAACCGTCATGGCCGAGGCATCCACCTATGGTGTCCTTTCCTCCTCGTCGCGGTCGAATTCGCGTCGACATACCAGTGCAGGCCTCTCGCGCGCTCTTGCTTGGTGGTCTCGGTTGGACGCTGCACTAGTCTTCAGAGGCGGCGCCCCTTCGCGCCATCAACTGGCGCAATCGGTAGCACCTCCAGCGCTTCCTGCTCCGCGGCGGCCCGACCTTCCCCTTCAGCATCTTCATCATCTCCGCCATCATGGTCTTCATCTCCTTCATCTCAGTCTCCAGGGTCGTCACCCGGTCCTCAACTGGAGTCGCCATCGCCCCAGAACCGTTAGGCTCTGATACCAAATTGATACGAGCTGATTCCGGATGAGCTCGTTCGTACACTCGGGTTCCCGGTCTACAACAGGAACGCAAGCTACTCGACGAGGAACTCGTCGGCGCAGCTCGCGCTTCAGGTAATTTGGCTATTGTCAGAGCCACCGCCTTGGAACTAGTTTTGTGGCAAATCAAGCTTGCCCTTTTCGCATTGCTTTCCTTTATTTATACCCAGATACACTCACGCGAACCTCCAAAACTCTGGCCGACATGCGACTAACAACCCACGTAACAGCCTCTAACTCCTGGAAAATAGAATCGTAACCAACCCGTATTCTAATCAATCTGCTAGCAACTGCATGCTACTGTTCACGCATGCATGGATTCTCCGGCCGCTCCGTTTCCTGCATGACATTATTTGCCGTAGAGTTATGTCACGTACGTACGTATATGCGGTCGTATCCCGGCGTGGCCGTAACAGATATGGATTCAAACATGGTTTTGGCATCAACCTTACCTAGTTGAATTGTGATAAAATAATGTGAACATAGGATGATACACAGATGAGGGCAATATATATAACATCACTACAACAACAAAACTTAGGAAGTGTATCAAAAATATTTCCATACAGACAGAAACATTAGAGGCTGATTTTCAAATGGAGATACCATAATGATTAGATAGTTACATGGCCCAGTATGTTCTAATATTCCACAGTATCAGCATACATTTCTGTCTTCAATGCTATACTTGCGGGTGAGCACTGAGCATGCATTGTAAAATTTAAGTAGTCCAAAAGAAATTTATTTACAAAAGGTCAATGCACATAGACTTCCATTATATTGGGGGTACAGCAGGGCTATATCAGGCTATTTAAAACAATGGTGAGCATATATTGCAAAATTTAAGTATCCCAAAAAAAACTATTTACAAAAGGTCAATGCACATAGACTTACTCCCAGTATCAACTGATTTCTTGTACCTTTTTCTCCGATAGAAAACAAGTTGGAAACGCTACCACTATTCCACTTTATTTGCCTCATTTATAGATATGCCCAATTGGGCAATATATATGTCTTATTCCCTCTAACAGTATAGGTCATAGCTTAAAAGAAACAAAGAAAATTTCCAACGAGAAGGCGAAATACAAAGCACTGAAATCTGGCCATGACAATAACAAAATGCAACCAGAATCATACTACTGAAAAGTAAGGCATACCCATTTTTCTTGAAGTTCTCCATTATTTTCACAACAAAGTCAATTGGAACTGCAAAAGTCAAACCATCAGTAGCCCGCATTTTCATGACATTAACCCCAACAATTTCACCATCAAGGTTCACAAGAGGACCTCCGGAGTTTCCCTGTGGTAAACACGTCAACTGTTTGTTATAGACAAATTGATAAATGACCATATAAGCAGCAAGAAAACAAAGCACGTATGCTTATATTAGGCACACACAAGCCTACCTTCGCAACAATGAAACAGAAGAACAAAAAAACTTATTGCTATTCAGTATTAGTCCAAGAAGAAAGCAGGCAATAAAGTAAGATGGCAATGATCAATATTTGTAGCCGAAAGGCAAAAGTACCAAATTGCCAGCTGAATATAAGCACTGACATAAGAACAATGGGGCGAAAATTAATTGATTATTTGTAAATTGCCCCATCTTATGTATATAATTTAAAAGTTGCCATTCTGTGAACAATGGATCTGAGTAGAAAGTTGACTGTTGTGAACTTGTAAAAGAAGATGCACAATAGATTGTTACCTTCAGCTCCTACTTTTGTTTTTTTTTCAGTTTTTGCTTGTTGTGTAATATTTAATGTTTTGCTCAGAGCTGTTTGGTATATGTTCCTCATTTTGTCAGTGACACATGGGAAACTCCTCCTAGTTTATGTTTTTTCAAATCTATATAATATTTTGCATATCTTCTGCATTTTCTCAGAAAAAAAGATTGTGATGGTTTGGTGACAACTAACAAGACATAGTAACATGGCATAAGAACATCATTATAAAAAAGTCTAGAGTAAACATGTATACTAAAATAATGTTGTAGGAACATAAAGTAAAAAGGTTTTGCCTGATTGATAGCGCAATCTGTTTGCAGATACTCCCTTCGTACTCCTCCAAGACCCAGATCCCTACTTTTGCAGTCAACACAACTACAAGAAAATGGGGAGGAGGTAGAATATTAAAGTCAATAAAACTAATAGCAAGCTTACAAATCACAAGCCAAGTACTAGCCATAATGATGGACAACTAATGAGAATAAATTAAAAAAATAGGCCTGCCTTTAGGGAGATATTAACCTTACAATACCAGCTGTCACTGTGTTTTGAAGAGAACGTGGGGAGCCCAAAGCAACAACCCAATCACCTGGTCGAAGTTTACATGATGATCCAAGTCTTGCAGCTGGTAAAGGGGTCTTAGATTTAATCTTCACAACAGCCATATCAGAGTGACGGTCAGCATTGAGAACAACGCCTTCGAATTCACGTCCATCTTGTAAAGTCACACTAACCTATTAGAATTTCAACCATTCTGAGACAAAATGAGGAAGTAAACAAACATGAAAATAAACCTGGATCAAACAAAATGCTGGCAAAAAAATTATTAATAATAAGATGATAGGACTTTAATTAATCTGTCTTAAGCACAGCTTCGATATGATAATTTGTGAGAAAAAAGTACAGAATTGTCTACTATACCATGGCTTGATTGGCCTTATACTAAAATTTAGAACTTCAACCCTAGTACTTAGGTTGTAGACTATTGTTGGCCAGTCTTGTCAGTATGTCTTAAAACAATGATAAAGGACCAACGACACTCAGTTAATCCAAGTATAAAGCAAAGAGACAAATTTGAACCTCAGTCAAATTACAATTTGTCACATCTATCCTAATCGGTGAAGAAAAGAAATAGTGCATAAAAGCTTGCATTTTAAAGCTTCCACTGTATGACATGAGGGTAGGTTCTCATGTTAAATTTTGTTTCTAAGGATAAAATGAAATATATTGTCAGAAATCATCTGTTGGCTCTTCCCTCAAAGAGTATTCCCTCGAGGTATATTAACCCACCAAAGTGTATTAAAAATTTAACAAGTATCATTGACTTATATGAATCAGGGAACAGATAACATATGTAGCAATGCTAACAGTTCCAATGCTGCGCCAAAAATGGAGATGTGTTTGTTTAAGAACTTCAATAATTCCATTTCATGCTTCATATTGATTTTATTTCATTTGTCAAAGATAAGTACTGTACAGTATTTACACTGTCAGCAATTAACGGATAACTGAAGATGAACACAGAAGCTAGTGCCGAGTTGAACAACCTTTCCCCTTAGGACTGCTTTTGTGCTTTGAAAATCCACAACAACAAGCGCACTTGTCAATATCGTCCCGTCTGGATCTATTATAGTTCCTGATCCAATGCTCTTCTCTAGCACCCATCCATGAGTATCTACAAAAATAATTCCACAAGTTTATTACATGTAGCTACTGAGCTGGTAAAAGGTTTGCCGATTTCCACTAGACAGTTTAGTCCTCACCCTGCACAGAAGAAATGTTCACAACAGCAGGACCAACTGCAGCTGCAGCCTTGGCAATTGAGTTCCTGCCTAGACATCCTGGGCAACATCTTGAATCATCTGAGTTACCACCTGTACCTTGGTTGCTCAGGTTAGTGGGTGGAACTGATGCAGATGCGAAGGAATTTAGTATAGGAAACCCTACACACAATTTTGAACACAGTAAGATGCTAAAAAAATTAAGCTCTACCTTAGTCAAGAAGAAGAGATAGTGGCAATTATTGGTTCGGGAAAAAACAAAATTCACTGCACCCTTTTTCTTATGTACTGAGGACGTCTTAAATCTACAAATTGCAAATATTCTCTTAACATTTTATTGATCATCACTGAAGCTGTTCAATTGCAATGATCAGAAAAGGCCTAGTTACTTTGACTCAAACAACCCCTGCAAGCAAAAGTCACAGCTGTGAAAAAATTCCACCTATCTATGTAGTATGACAAATGCAAGTTTATGCGATGCATATGGGCTCGCACATTGTGTTCTCATCTCCATATACAAGCCTCCACCAAACTGGTCTTCAATTAGGTCTTTTGGTTAATAAATAAAATAACATTTAATTACCAAAAAAAAAAAAGAGCCCCTACACATCCCATCGATTTAAGCTCCCCCACATGAGCCCAAACCCACCAATCAGAGATAGTGTTCACCTGCATATCATATCAGCGCTCCCTTCAGGGTATCGCAACCGGCAGCCCTATGGGATAGAAAAACTGGCATCGTGTCCCACGGTGACGGTGGTACAACAAACACAATGCATTTTGATTATCGATAATCACAAATCAATGACTCGGCATGTCTATACGCAGCTGATAACCATAAACTAGCGCAGGCAATTGTATCACGCACCAATGGACAATGACAAACCAAACGGCCCTCCATTCCAGGAAGCCGCATTCGCATCAAGGCATGGCCCCAACACAGCCTGGAACCCAGAACCCTGATGAGCGCTGAGCAATGTCACGCAGCTAAAGCGGGTCTCTCGCGCTCCAAGCCGAAAGGAACAGGAAAAGAAAAGCAAACCTTTCTTGGGAGGAAGCGGTGATGGTGGCGCCGGCGACAGGAGGATCGCGGAGACGATACCAGCGGCGGAGGACAGGAGCTGGCGCAAAGGCGTGGAAGCCGAGGCGATATCGCCGCTGGCATAGGGGCCCGGCTCGCGGCGGCGAGGAGGAGGCGCGGCGCTGGCGGTTGCGGAGCATTCTGGAGAGTGCGCCGGATCGCTGGCTCTGGGCCATCCTATCTAGGGTTTGCCAGGATGGCTCTGATACCAACTGTAACGACCCTCATTTTAGCATTAATGTTAAAATGAGAATCTCATGTGCATGCAGTACTTATCCCTGGATCAGTAGTTAGTACGCACATTTACAACAGTTGGAATCACAACCATACATTATATTAATTAAGCGGAAACTAATATACAAAGAATCTTACAACTCAGAATAATAGGCAGCAAAAGAAGCAAAGCCTTGTAGTGTGCCCAATCAAACCCGCAGGCAATTGACAGGTATAAATCCCTAGAAAAGATCGCTTCGATGAAGATCCCGCATCCAATGATGAAAATAAATCTTCGGAGCTTCGCTAATTAATCCACCTAAAAAAATAGATTAAGCAAGGGTGAGTACTTTCGTACTCCGCAAGACTTAAGGTGGTATTTGCAAATGCATAAATGCAGGTCATGTCAAAGGAGGTTTCTACGGTTAATTTGCATAAAGCAATATTTGATTTTTTGAGACAAGTTACAATTGTGAAACGGAATTTGTAAAATGCATGTTTGATTGATATAAAAGTAACAATAAAACATAAGTAGCAACTCACAGTCCTCCATGACGTGAGCGTCGAGATATGCAATTTCCAGCCACCCAAGGCATAACCACAATCTTTACCAAAACAAGGCACATCAGGTGAAAATCATCCCATTTTGAAAATAATAAACAACTAGCTATGTGATGACGTTACCAAGTGCCTTTGACCGTAGGCGCGGCTAATTAATTAGATTTACACTCTGCAGAGGTGTACAGCTTTACCCACAAGACATGACTTACTCTTTGTGCAATCGATAATTAGCACACTTCCTTTGGTGTGCCGCAGAGAGTCATGACATAACCGTTACATTACCTAAACCCGACTTTGCACCAGCCCAGTGACGTTATTCCTTGCTATGGAGAAGAAACGTGAATGGCAGACATACCCTGTCTTTTGAAGTAGTAATAAGAGAGCAGTACCCCTGCTATAAAGGTTTCTTCAAGGCGTACACCGTTGTACCGATATGCATTTACCCACACCGAGGTGTGGTAGCCCCTCACAAGCAAACCTAACCAGAGTGCTTCTACTATCTCCCGCCTACCAATGTGCAAAGCCAGATTTACGTAACTTAATAGGTTAAGACTGCCCCATAAACAGTACTTGTGGTTGCACGGATTCTTGGCTTGTAAGCAAGCCATAACTCGGTCCTTAACTTGACACGGGCAATACTTCACCCTACACTACGTACAATCCCCTTTGTACATCCGGCTATTGCCAATAATTGCCCGCATCAAAGTCATAGTTTTATTTGGAGTTTTTATTCAAAATACCCATGTCCGACACCATGTCGTAACCAACATTTTCAAGTTCTCAATGAACAATTTTGATCGATCATATCCGACATTGATTCTAAAGCATGGCTAAGCATGGATAATATGTAATCGCTATACCCATGTTGACATTATTTATTGTCTAATCCCATCCTATAGTTATCAAAGTTCACATGCTCATACTTATCAAGGAAGTCCATGAGATAACGGTATATTCTACCAATACCACAAAATAGCGAATTCTACGAAAATAAACGCATGCATGAAAACATTTGATAAATAAAAGGAAAATAAATCTGGGATCAATATGTTCAAAGGGGTGCTTGCCTTGCTTAATCCTTGATTTATGTCGAAGTCGAGGAGCGGTTGACGAAGGCGACTACGGAATCGGAGACGTCGGGTTCTACGCGTCGATATTGACTAAAAGCAATGAAGAGCAAATAAGAAACTTCAATAAGGGCAAAAGAAGACAGATAGAGAACCAAATAAAGACTCGCCGGAGAAAACAGGAATATTATAGGATTTTGATTATATGATTCCAAGTTCTCGCGTTTTAGGTTGATTAAGCATTCATATTGATATTAGCTCTTAGGTTGAACGACGAAGGATTCCTTAAACAGATTATCTGTTCTTGCTTTACGAATTCAAGGAGCTAAAATTGGTTAAGATTAAATGAATATGATCATTTGTTGCAAGGTTCATGGATTTTAATATTCACAATATGAGTTCTGGCAATCTTATCGCTTAGGGGTTTTGCTCTAATAGGATTTAGATTCAAAACAACACTTAATTAATATTCTAGTTATAAAAAGCTAACCTATTAATTTAGGCTACTAGGTATATATATATTCGCATATTTTAAGAAGGTTCTGGCGATACAAACAACTTAACTACTGGCTTCTTTATTACTACCGATTTCAACTATTCATATAATGAGGATTAGAATTCTAATTGCTTTACACTATTCTACCGATAGGATAAATATTCAAAGTATGACAAAATAAGATTATTTCTTCAGGATAGGATATTCTATACTTTGGGGAGCACACCTAAGCTAATTTCATAAGTTTTAGGATTTTGGGCGAGACTATAAATTTATCGCTAAAATGGTTTGTGCTACACTTAAAGACTATTTATTCAAAATCGGCAGGAAATGGAAAATTAAGGATTAACGCTTAAGGTTTTTGAGCAATGAAGATTTATAAGAAAAGAAGGTTATAATTAAGATATTTTCCTAGAATGCATTAGTTCATATATCAACTAGTGTTTCTATGCTAATGTTCCCAAGATTCGCAGTTAGGCGAGTTATTTTATTAATCGCTGAAATAACCTAAGCGACCATAACGGAAACACTAAATCGGATTGAGTTTCCTTTTTAGTTTGCGACTACATTATGCATGATTCTTTATTCATTTTTCTAGTATTAGAAGAGTGCAGCCCTAGAAATGTTCTAAAGCTATTTTGTGTTATTTTGACTTTTAACCACAATAGATTATTCATTTATTTATTGTTTTAATTAACATTTTCTTTTATTAAATAATGCAAACTAAGTTTGATTCTGAGTATTTTTACATGGTTAGGCCTATACTGATTTCAGGAATCTTTTACAAAATATTTTACGATTTTATGAACTATTATACATTTATTTCTATAAATGGCCATATTAAGCTTTACTAATGGTTGCTAAGCATTTATATTAAACTTAGTTTAGAAATTAAATATCTTTACATGATTAGGTTTATTATGATTCCAGAAGCACATAAGCATTTATTTTATAATTTTAGAAGTTATATTATTTTATATGTGCAATAATATCCATAATAGTGTGTTTATTTCATTCTTGATTTTAATAATTGTTCCATGACTCATAAATTAATTATTTTTGCAGATTTAAATTAATTTTGGTCTTATCATCATAGAAAAATATATCTTACTATTTTATGGCTTATTTTGCACTAATTCAATATAATGACCATATTAATATTATTACGAGTTTAATTTAAATAATTCTCCTGTAGTTCAAAAATTATATATTTTTGTATATTTAGAATCTAACTGATTTTAGATGAATATAGAAATTTGTTCTATTGAAATTGAACTAATATTGCAAAAGTTATTGCTTGTTTAATTATTAACCGACTTAGAAATTCATTGAAAATAAGACAATACGTCTTCAGAACAGAGAAGGCGCCCTACGGTTGAAGAAGAAGCTGCCTTTGGCTGTGAAGAAGGCCCTGGCGTCGATGAAAGCAGGAGTGTCTAGGGCACGGCGGCGAAGGTGTTCCGGCCAAGCTCCGGCGACTGCGAGGACACGGGGTGGACCAGCTCGACTAGACGCAACCGGTGGTGGAACCGATTCGCCCGGGGGAGGTCGCTGGTGAGCTGCCACCGAGCTCAAGCGGCAGCCATGGCGGTGGCATGCCGGAGAAGATGACCAGGGACGTTTCAACTCGAATTGGTAGCATTTTAAGTATAAGGGGATACTAGGGGATCCATTTTTGTGGTTATTTTGGTGGAAGAGATACTGGGTTGAGCTGCCGTCGGATGACCAGAGCTGAGGAAGGAGGCGCACGACGGCGGCTTGATTTTGCATGAAGAACCTCAAATATTTTTGAGGGTTCTTGATCCTCTTGGCTTGGTGCTTCTCTAGCTCAAAGGAAATTGGAAGTGGGTCACTGCACCATGAGGATTGCAATCGGCTTGGAGCTTGTGAGCTTTCGGCAATGGCGGAAAAGGAACAGGGATTTCGGCGTTGGCTAGAAGAGACTAAGAGCTAGAAGAGGGGAAAATGGTGTGGCTCCTTGCTATTCATAGCCGATTATGTAGATGAGCCTGGCCGGTTGGGTTTGGTCTCAGGTAAAGCTTCGGCCAGAAGAACCGGTGCGGCACAGGGAAGAGCATGGGCACGGCAGAAGCAGGGCATGGGTGCAAGATGATGATCATGGCACTTGAGTGGTGGTTACCTGGGTTATCAGGAATAGATGCTAGACTAGCTGACCTGTTCTTGCACCATTGCTCAACGTGGCAGAGAATTGTTAGGCAATGATCGCCATGGCAGCGAAAGTCACCCAAATTCATTGCCGTGGCAGGAAATGGGCAGAGGTGAAGGTGAGCTGGTGCTGCCAAATGCTTGCCGCGGCAAAGGAAATAGCTCAACTTCTCTGCCGTGGCAGCAAATTGGAGAGGCAATGATTGTTGAACCCTGTGGCTTGCATCATGGGCATTCAATTCCCTTGGCTGTGATGAAACTTCGTGGAAGGAGGGAGGAGTGCAAATTATTGGTGGAGAAGATGAACTTAGTGGCTGCCAAGTGGGCCATAAGCACTGCTCTGATGATTTGAAGTGAAACCGCCTCATCTCTTCTATGTGCAAGCAATGATGGGCTGAATTGATTCAGTTAGCTATCTTGTCGAAAATTTAATGAAAATTTTATGGAGTACACTATGGATAAGGAAGGTTATTATGACAAATTTTCAGCTTCAGATAATTCCTTCATAATTTATAAAAATTCGGACAATATACTGTGCACAGATTTCAGTTTTCTGTTTTAGATTTATATGAGAGACTAAATCTTATTAAAAAATTTTGAAACTTTGTTTTTAAAATTTACTTGAGCTATATATTCTTATTTAAAATTTTCAGCTCAAAATATTGCTCCAGGAATTTATAAAAATTCTGACATTCAAAGTACTACTTTTCAGATCTCTCTGTTATTGAATTTTTAAATATTTTAAATTAATTTATTAATTTCTGTAATTTTTATTGTGGATGAATTTATTTCTGGGGAAGATAATATAAAATTTTCAGATTGCAATGATGACAGAATATTTTCATTTAATTCTGACATTTTTACTATTGCTAGTCAAGATTCATTAAATAGCATTTAATGATTCATTAAATAGCATTTAATTCACCCATAAATGCTTGATATGACATTTTAAAGTTTGTAAATGAGTCACTGAGGTTTTCCTACAAAATTTTTATTTATTTTATTGTTGTAATCATTTTGCTCCTCTCTTTATCCATTATTCCAATTTATATTAATTGGATTTCTTAAAAGCCAAAATTCAGGGAAATTTATGATTAAATGAAATTTCAAATAAAATTTTATTTTCAATTAATCTTCAGATTTTTATTGATCTATAAATTTTATTTTGCAGTTGATCCTTTGATTAAGGTTGATTTCAACATGTTGAGACGAAGGATAAGATTTTAATTCCTTCTCTAAATTTTAACTGAAAATTTTATTCAATTTCATTTTTTTATTTAAAATTCTTATTTAAAATTTTCAGGATGTTACAGATCTACCCCCTTACAGAAATCTCGTCCTCGAGATTTGCAAGGACTAGGTAGGTTAGGGAATTTTTTTTCAGAGGTGACTTTGTCGTTCGGTTGACACTTCGTCTTCATTGTTTTTGTTTTACTGGACCTTCGTCTTGTGATTCCAAGTTGACGTGTGTAGAATAGAGAAGACTTCTATTTAGGTTTTGGGTAAGCAGATGAGAGATACCAACACTTTTTACATATCTCTTTTGATTGAGCAATTAGTATTGTTAACAAGGATAATCTAATTTAGAAATTGGCATGAGGTGTATTTAGAGCATTTGAGGTGAAAGAAAGGATGTATTGTCATTAGATTTATTCGGGAAGAATTGAAGGTTAACATTAAGAAGAATATTTGAACACAATGGTTGATCTGTATAGCTTAACAATAGTTAATGAGATTAGTTGAAAATAAATGCCATTCTAGGTTGACCTTAGATTCAAGGATTTGGTTGAGGTAAGGTAATTATAAAGTGATTCTAATGATTTGATTCATTTGATCATTTTAGTCATTAGAGGGTTTTGATTTTCTTTGGATTTGATAACTGTGAAGGAATGAAATGCACAAAATCAAAAGATTAATTGCAAGAATTGAATACACAAGGAATGTACTTAATACCATATTAAGTATTGGGTACAATCACATGAGAATGATGTTTTTGTTCAGAACCTGACATCGAGGCAGGGGTTGTTCTAGGTGCTTGACATTTTCTAGGTCTCTGAGATAGTTTGGAAATTACTGATGTCTTTCTTGTCGAGGTGAATTAAAACTCTTCTTGGGTAGATGTTGGTGAAGTATCCAAGTTCTTCTTGGTTGATGCAGATAACGTTATCCGTTTTGTTTGAATCAATGAAAAGGTTCTTTGCTGATGTTAGATAATCAGGAAGTGACTTGAATCAAGGAGTTAATCTTGGGATTAAACTTGAATTCTGGTAGGGTTCAAATATATAAGTATCGTACCTGATTCTATGCGTGGTAGGATATAAGTTTCTTTCGCGAATTAGTGTTGCAGGTAAAGGCCATGAATGACTTGGATTGTCATCTTGAGTTGGATTGGATACATGCCTAAGGAATTTTTTGTCTTCAGATCCCTGAGGTCGCCCTTGAGATTGTTGCACAGCTTTTTAGGGTCAAGAATGGGGTACAGTTTGCTTCTTCTTTGGGCAATTGTTGGCATAATGCCCACCTTTACCATAGTAAAAGCAAGTAATATTAGCTTTCCGATTTTGAGTACCAGACAGTTATTCATTGGTGTTGTTGGAAGGACGAACAGATGATAATTGAGATTGAGAACAAACTTGAGCAGAATTCTTCTGGGAACAAGTGTTCTTGTTCAAGCGCTTTATCTAATTCTTCTAGCAAACCGCTTCATTTTTTTTCTCCTTCTACTCTTGGAGTTATTATCTTAGTTGTGGGCATTGCTTAGCAAGATGGCTCAATTTGTGACAGCTAAAGCATCCATGCTCTTTTAGTGGTATCTTGTTAGGTATATTTATATACTTAATATTATTTTCCTTATAAATCTCAACTTATTGTTTCTTATGACAATCTTTGGCCCAATGACTTTCTTTATCAGACAGGGAACGTGCCGTTGACGATTACCAATTACTACTTCCTTGGTGGAGGTAATTTAGGGTCAACTGTTATTTTTTTTCTTAAACAATATTTCCCGTGCAACTGATTTTTCTTTTCTAATAACCAAATTTTGAGCAACCAAGGATTGGAATTTCTCTCACTGATGCTGAATTGTATTGGCAACTATCGAATCGAGGGGGTATTGTGCTGGGCAATGATCCTGACCTTTACGAAAGTAACAAGTGATGTTACTTATAGGACATTTTTTGAGGAGACTGATTTCCTTCACAACTAGAGTAATTAATTGCATGTTCATCGGTAGTATGTCCTATTTCTTCATAACAAATGCAAGCATGATCTTCGGATTGGCTGGGTTGACAACATTTTAAAGAACATCTCTTAGGTATCGAATAAAGTATAGAAATAGGTTTTTGTTCTGAATCATTTCCTCTTTTGGCAAGAATTACGCCACGATTGGAAATGTTCTGTGCTAATTGTTGGAGAAGAAGGGTGTGCGTTTAGTGATTTTGTTCAATTGTAGTGAGCATTTACACCATGGTTAGAGAAACTAGTAATCGTTTTTCTTGTTTGTTTGCTTTTGCGTGTGCATTTTTTTTTACTTGAAGAAAGTGGAGAGTTATATCAGTTGCTATATAAGGGAAGTGCTTTAGATAAATGCAAAGGATTTGGTTGGACTTGGATAGGATTGTCATGTCTTGGCAATTGAGTGCCCCGCGTGGTTTCACAAAGTAGATGAGGAGTGTTAGCAGTTTATATCGAGAATCATTAGCAAGAATAAGCTAATTTAAAGAGAGGTACACAGTATGTTATCATATTTGAGACGAATGAAAGGATGCATTTTGGCTAGAGTTATTTGGGGAAAGCCGAAAGTTGATTATAAAGGCTAAAATTTTATTATTTATTACTTGCAATGGATGTATTAATGGATTACGTTGTAGGCATCCTGCAACGATGTTTATTAAGATGAGGTTATTTAGATGGAATTCTGTTGGGTTACAAGGTAACGTTTCGTTCTTTAAAATTTTAATTTATTTTATTATTGTCATTTTCAGGAATCGACTCATCATGAATTTCAACCGAAGGGTTTTACATTCATGAGGGTAATCCGAACAACAAAACCAAGCACTTTTCAATCAAAAAAAGCAAATGAACACCAAGTATAATATCGATTATCAAATATAAGGGTTTAGAGTTTCTAATCACTAGTGATTTCTTATATAGTTTTAAATTTGCATATATTTGAGGATTCATGTGATTATAGGTTAACCAATTATTATCTGATTAGAGAAGTCTTTTATTTTAATTTAAGATTCTCATTCAGACTTTATAGTAAGGGATTTTATTATTATATTTTTTTGACTCATATTCTCTATACATAACCCTTGTATGACGGATTTGTGAAGAAGGTGGGAAATTTTTTTTTGCAACACTTGGTTGAAAATGTTGTAAGTACTTCTGACGATTGCTCGATTGTCAGCATCTTGGTCTAGTTGCTGAGAAAGGATCTCGAAGCCTTGTGCGAGCTTTGTATGCATGAACATGGACATTTATTTTAATGCCATGAATTCTTGCATACTCAGCAAATTCTTGCATCTGGTTTTCTTGAATGGCACTGGATTTGGTGTCGTCATGATTCTTCATGTAGTGGTGGAGAATTTAACCTTTTAATTAAATGTTAACATGGCTATGATTTTACATCCAATTTCTTAGTTTATACGGGTTTACTTTTGTGTCATAGAAGGTGCATAGTTTCCATGTTTAAGGTTTGTAGCAACTTCTTTTATAGTATTAATCCAGTTTTTCTAATTGTCCATTAATAATTGTTAAAGGAAAGAAGTTAGAAGGATAATTTGAATAAGAAAGGGATTTAAAATGAAAGGAAAAGAGTTATCGTAATCATATTTGCACAATATATAACGTGTTTTGAAGATTCATGTTCTGGGATAACATTTTATATTTTAATTCCTACATGATTATGGGTTTTATATTATTTTGAGTCATCTCATCGTAATTTTTTAACCTATTGGTTAAGTGTTACGAGAGTATCCCAGAAACAATACAAAAGAGTTACAACAAAATTTCAATAACACAGAAGTACTATATATATATATATATATATATATATATTGCTTAGTATTTAGGAAGGGTATCTATGGTTTTTCTTCTACTAACCATACGTATTTATACATAAAAGGTTTAATATATAGCTAGAATAATGCGTAATTTGGATAATACTGTCCTTCAAAGCAGACTATTTGCCGATGAGTTTCGTTTAATCTTTGAACTACTTGTTGTGTTAGTTTACTTTTATGAAGTCGAAGAGGTTGTAATGCTTGTTACCTCCATCTTCTTGAAGTTGGTGGTGTATACGTTACAATGTTGTTGACTTGTTATCAAAATTATTTTCAAAAAGATTGCTGACGATTTTCATTAAGCAGGAAAGTAGAGAGAAAAAAACTCTTCTAGAAAGAATAACTTAGGAATGGAGAAAGGAAATTCTACAAAAGAGAAATAAGTACATAGATAAGGAGATTAAATTCTATAGATGGGAAAAGAGTATATGTATAACTAATGCTATCTTATTTATGTTTCTTTTAGAAAATAGTGTTTCGATTCTTTCAATTTTCTTTCTAATGACTATTCTAAGGTTTCAATTCAGAAGTGTAGAACTTTTCTAGTTCTAGCTCAAACTCGTGGTATATAATCTAAGCAAAACAATGAGGTGGATATATTATTTTTTTTGGCATGGTTAAAAGTTATTATTGGAACATTAAGTTTTAATTAGCCTAAAATGACTTAAGTTACTTTGGCGTATACTA
The DNA here is from genome assembly GCA_036346375.1 of Guadua angustifolia. Classification (NCBI taxonomy): domain Eukaryota; kingdom Viridiplantae; phylum Streptophyta; class Magnoliopsida; order Poales; family Poaceae; genus Guadua; species Guadua angustifolia. The sequence goes on from CM070520.1 coordinate 38,692,586, forward strand.
ATATGGTGAGATCTTAAACTTGATTGATATATGGGTGGTGTGGTCTCAAGTAAAACTAGGAGTAGTAATGGAGAATATATTACTAATCTTGACGAGGTTTCTTTATAAGAAAGGTTAATGACCAAAGAGATTATATGGGTGAGAAGTTCCATGAAGAAGAGGATAAGCTCATAGGAAGTTTTATAAAAGTAGAGCTAAGATATTTTATTGTTTCCTATTCATCCTATGGTTTGAGATTTTCATATTCATATGTGAGGACAACTTATTGTGAAACTTCAACCCAGGGGTTAAGTTTACACATAAATCCATCCTTACAATTAAAATGAAATCCAATTTCAAGTAGCAAGATATAAAAACCCCATAAAATGCTTTGTACAACTAGAGCAGAATATTATGCTATGCACAAGGGTTCCTAACTTAAGGTAGGTCCTATATATTCTAATCTTCTGCGTTTTACTATTAGGTGATGCTATCTCCTTATGAAGTAGGATCTTCAAGCTGAACTTCCGCTTTCTCAAGGTTAGTGAAGCGTTGTATGTTTCTTTGAATGGTTGTCGTAGACATTGTAGTCTTCATCAGCTGGCATGATAACGACATATCTCGAACGTCTTCAGAAACAATAGTGAAGATAAACCATGGGCGAAAATTTCTTTTCAGAATAAGGGGGAATTTGTTTACAATCAGAATGAAAATAGAGGTGAGAATAGAATCTTAAGAATGAGGAAAGAATAGCAATGACTACTCTTTGCAATTAATAATTTTTGAAAAATAAAAATTTTGAATTTGATTGTTCTATTACTAACGGCCATCCTATCTAGGGTTTGCCAGGATGGCTCTGATACCAACTGTAACGACCCTCATTTTAGCATTAATGTTAAAATGAGAATCTCATGTGCATGCAGTACTAGTCCCTGGATCAGTAGCTAGTACGCACATTTACAACAGTTGGAATCACAACCATACATTATATTAATTAAGCGGAAACTAATATACAAAGAATTTTACAACTCAGAATAATAGGCAGACAAAAAAGCAAAGCCTTGTAGTGTGCCCAATCAAACCCAAGAGCAATGGCAGTATAAATCCTAGAAAAGATCGCCCGATGAAGATCCGCATCCAATGATGAAAATAAATCTTGAGCTTAGCTAATTAATCCACCTAAAAAAATAGATTAAGCAAGGGTGAGTACTTTCGTACTCATAAGACTTAAGGTGGTATTTGCAAATGCATAAATGCAGTCATGTCAAAGGAGGTTTCTACGGTTAATTTGCATAAAGCAATATTTGATTTTTTGAGACAAGTTACAATTGTGAAACGGAATTTGTAAAATGCATGTTTGATTGATATAAAAGTAACAATAAAACATAAGTAGCAACTCACAGTCCTCCATGACGTGAGCGTCGAGATATGCAATTTCCAGCCACCCAAGGCATAACCACAATCTTTACCAAAACAAGGCACATCAGGTGAAAATCATCCCATTTTGAAAATAATAAACAACTAGCTATGTGATGACGTTACCAAGTGCCTTTGACCGTAGGCGCGGCTAATTAATTAGATTTACACTCTGCAGAGGTGTACAGCTTTACCCACAAGACATGACTTACTCTTTGTGCAATCGATAATTAGCACACTTCCTTTGGTGTGCCGCAGAGAGTCATGACATAACCGTTACATTACCTAAACCCGACTTTGCACCAGCCCAGTGACGTTATTCCTTGCTATGGAGAAGAAACGTGAATGGCAGACATACCCTGTCTTTTGAAGTAGTAATAAGAGAGCAGTACCCCTGCTATAAAGGTTTCTTCCAATAACAAGGCGTACACTGTTGTACCGATATGCATTTACCCACACCGAGGTGTGGTAGCCCCTCACAAGCAAACCTAACCAGAATGCTTCTACTATCTCCCGCCTACCAATGTGCAAAGCCAGATTTACGTAACTTAATAGGTTAAGACTGCCCCATAAACAGTACTTGTGGTTGCACGGATTCTTGGCTTGTAAGCAAGCCATAACTCGGTCCTTAACTTGACACGGGCAATACTTCACCCTACACTACGTATAATCCCCTTTGTACATCCGGCTATTGCCAATAATTGCCCGCATCAAAGTCATAGTTTTATTTGGAGTTTTTATTCAAAATACCCATGTCCGACACCATGTCGTAACCAACATTTTCAAGTTCTCAATGAACAATTTTTGATCTGATCATATCCGACATTGATTCTAAAGCATGGCTAAGCATGGATAATATGTAATCGCTTATACCCATGTTGACATTATTTATTGTCTAATCCCATCCTATAGTTATCAAAGTTCACATGCTCATACTTATCAAGGAAGTCCATGAGATAACAGGTATATTCTACCAATACCACAAAATAGCGAATTTACAGAAAATAAACGCATGCATGAAAACATTTGATAAATAAAAGGAAAATAAATCTGGGATCAATATGTTCAAAGGGGTGCTTGCCTTGCTTAATCCTTGATTTATGTCGAAGTCGAGGAGCGGTTGACGAAGGCGACTACGGAATCGGAGACGTCGGGTTCTACGCGTCGATATTGACTAAAAGCAATGAAGAGCAAATAAGAAACTTCAATAAGGGCAAAAGAAGACAGATAGAGAACCAAATAAAGACTCGCCGGAGAAAACAGGAATATTATAGGATTTTGATTATATGATTCCAAGTTCTCGCGTTTTAGGTTGATTAAGCATTCATATTGATATTAGCTCTTAGGTTGAGCGACGAAGGATTCCTTAAGCATTATCTGTTCTTGCTTTACTGAATTCAAGGAGCTAAAATTGGTTAAGATTAAATGAATATGATCATTTGTTGCAAGGTTCATGGATTTTAATATTCACAATATGAGTTACGGCAATCTTATAAACAGGGTTTTGCTCTAATAGGATTTAGATTCAAAACAACACTTAATTAATATTCTAGTTATAAAAAGCTAACCTATTAATTTAGGCTACTAGGTATATATATATTCGCATATTTTAAGAAGGTTACGGCGATACAAACAACTTAACTACTGGCTTCTTTATTACTACCGATTTCAACTATTCATATAATGAGGATTAGAATTCTAATTGCTTTACACTATTCTACCGATAGGATAAATATTCAAAGTATGACAAAATAAGATTATTTCTTCAGGATAGGATATTCTATACTTTGGGGAGCACACCTAAGCTAATTTCATAAGTTTTAGGATTTTGGGCGAGACTATAAATTTATCGCTAAAATGGTTTGTGCTACACTTAAAGACTATTTATTCAAAATCGTGAAATGGAAAATTAAGGATTAACGCTTAAGGTTTTTGAGCAATGAAGATTTATAAGAAAAGAAGGTTATAATTAAGATATTTTCCTAGAATGCATTAGTTCATATATCAACTAGTGTTTCTATGCTAATGTTCCCAAGATTCGCAGTTAGGCGAGTTATTTTATTAATCGCTGAAATAACCTAAGCGACCATAACGGAAACACTAAATCGGATTGAGTTTCCTTTTTAGTTTGCGACTACATTATGCATGATTCTTTATTCATTTTTCTAGTATTAGAAGAGTGCAGCCCTAGAAATGTTCTAAAGCTATTTTTGTGTTATTTTGACTTTTAACCACAATAGATTATTCATTTATTTATTGTTTTAATTAACATTTTCTTTTATTAAATAATGCAAACTAAGTTTGATTCTGAGTATTTTTACATGGTTAGGCCTATACTGATTTCAGGAATCTTTTACAAAATATTTTACGATTTTATGAACTATTATACATTTATTTCTATAAATGGCCATATTAAGCTTTACTAATGGTTGCTAAGCATTTATATTAAACTTAGTTTAGAAATTAAATATCTTTACATGATTAGGTTTATTATGACTCCAGAAGCACATAAGCATTTATTTTATAATTTTAGAAGTTATATTATTTTATATGTGCAATAATATCCATAATAGTGTGTTTATTTCATTCTTGATTTTAATAATTGTTCCATGACTCATAAATTAATTATTTTTGCAGATTTAAATTAATTTTGGTCTTATCATCATAGAAAAATATATCTTACTATTTTATGGCTTATTTTGCACTAATTCAATATAATGACCATATTAATATTATTACGAGTTTAATTTAAATAATTCTCCTGTAGTTCAAAAATTATATAGTTTTGTATATTTAGAATCTAACTGATTTTAGATGAATATAGAAATTTGTTCTATTGAAATTGAACTAATATTGCAAAAGTTATTGCTTGTTTAATTATTAACCGACTTAGAAATTCATTGAAAATAAGACAATACGTCTTCAGAACAGAGAAGGCGCCCTTACCGGTTGAACTGAAGAAGCTGCGCTGGCTGACAGAAGGGGCCCACGGCGTCAGTGAGGGAAAGCAGGGGAGTGTCTAGGGCACGGCGGCGAAGGTGTTCCGGCCAAGCTCCGGCGACTGCGAGGACACGGGGTGGACCAGCTCGACTAGACACAACCGGTGGTGGAACCGATTCGCCCGGGGGAGGTCGCTGGTGAGCTGCCACCGAGCTCAAGCGGCAGCCATGGCGGTGGCATGCCGGAGAAGATGACCAGGGACGTTTGAACTCGAATTGCTAGCATTTTAAGTATAAGGGGATACTAGGGGATCCATTTTTGTGGTTATTTTGGTGGAAGAGATACTGGGTTGGCCGTAGTCGGATGACCGAGTCGAGGAAGGAGGCGCCTGACGGCGCTTGATTTCACATGAAGAACCTCAAATATTTTTGAGGGTTCTTGATCCTCTTGGCTTGGTGCTTCTCTAGCTCAAAGGAAATTGGAAGTGGGTCACTGCACCATGAGGATTGCAATCGGCTTGGAGCTTGTGAGCTTTCGGCAATGGCGGAAAAGGAATAGGGATTTCGGCGTTGGCTAGAAGAGACTAAGAGCTAGAAGAGGGGAAAATGGTGTGGCTCCTTGCTATTTATAGCCGATTACGTAGATGAGCCTGGCCGGTTGGGTTTGGTCTCAGGTAAAGCTTCGGCCAGAAGAACCGGTGCGGCACAGGGAAGAGCATGGGCACGGCAGAAGCAGGGCATGGGTGCAAGATGATGATCATGGCACTTGAGTGGTGGTTACCTGGGTTATCAAGAATAGATGCTAGACTAGCTGACCTGTTCTTGCACCATTGCTCAATGTGGTAGAGAATTGTTAGGCAATGATCGCCATGGCAGCGAAAGTCACCCAAATTCATTGCCGTGGCAGGAAATGGGCAGAGGTGAAGGTGAGCTAGTGCTGCCAAATGCTTGCCGCGGCAAAGGAAATAGCTCAACTTCTCTGCCGTGGCAGCAAATTAGAGAGGCAATGACCTCGTTTGCTATTTTATGCCGCATGCTTTAAATTTTCACTATTCATCTTCCCCATTCGTCTGATACTGTTCACAGCATGTTCAGTTTCAGCCCTTTTGCAAGCACAAACTTCAAACCTTCGTATCTTCCATTATACTGCACCAAAACGTGTGGGATTTGAAGCATCGCGACGGCGTCGTAATGGAGATCATTTACCATGCCGTTGCTCATCTTTAAACCAAGCGAAACGGCCGTAATTAAGCGTTAATGACGAATTATTGCTCGGCCATTATCTCGGGCGTTTCTCCTCCTCTCCGGTCGTGCGAGTACTTGAAACGAGCGTATCGACGTCCTCTACCCCGTGCTTACCTTGCCTCTTTGATCCAGAGTAGTTTTCCATCCCAAAACACGAGAAAACAGTACACCGACGTCCTCCAAAGACACCGGCGAGCCATCTTTTGCTCCGGTGAGTTTTCCGGCAAACCAACCGCGTCACTTTGTGCCTTTTGCTTCCATGATCACAATCATTCAATCGGATTTGATTTTCGTTGCAGTTTGACCCCGAATTTCAAGTTTGTTCGTCGTCGGCCGTCGCTCTGTTCGTCGTCGATTTCTCCCGTTTGGATACAAACCAATTCAATTCTTTGGACCCGTAGACTCCCCTTGATGCTAGCTATCCCGTGCTCACCTTAGTTTCAAGAAATTTTCGCATTTTTGGCCGTCGCGTCGTTGGCCTGATTATGGTCGTCGGTTTCACTTCGCCGTTGCCGTTCTCTTGCTCCTCGCCGCCGGCCACCGTGAGCATGACCTTCGGCCACCCCCGTCGCACCGTTTCCCAGCCTCGGACATCGCCACCCTAGCCTCGGTTCTTTGCCGCCGTGCTCTCTTGAGCCTGACGGCTGCTCCTCTGGCGCTGCGCCCGACCATCTTCTTGCCACTGGTGGCGCCCTCTGCCGATCCTTGCTGGCATGCCACCCTGCCCTTCCGCATTGGCCGAGCTGCCCTTTCCTCTCCATGGCATTGCTCATTTTCCTAGCACTTCCTTTGTTCTATGCATTTGGGAAGAAGGCATTACACAATGACAGGTGGGACCTCATGTAAGTGAGGGAGAGAAATTAGAAATCGGAGAAAAAGAAAGATTTCAAAGGAATATTCCTCGGTTTTCCAATTTTCAGGATTTTGAGAATTCAAACAATTGTTTCTCCTCTGTCGTAACTCGAATCGAGTGATTCCAATTGCTAAATTCATCTAAATTCTTCCTCTATCTGCCATTATTTTTATTATAATTTT